>CCAG010010552.1:0-17444 GCA_001077435.1 Glossina morsitans morsitans | reverse complement strand
ACGGGTGCGGGTAACATCTCACTCAAGAACTTTGTTGGATAGCATGACTATTGGGGTGACTTCAGCCAAACTTCCAACAATTTATTTTCCATAAAAGTAGTGTCACTAAAACAACTGACATAGATTCGTCAATGGTGGCGATATTTATGTATGTCATCCTACGAGCTCAATGAGTGATGTGTTAGTTATATCTAAACATGTGTAATCTATTTTTCATTAGTACACCAGCTACGGATTCGCTTTATAAAGAATTTTCACCCTCCGACGAAAGTCTATCCAATTTCTCGTTAGATGTTATTAAGCATGGTTTGCAATTTTATTACGTTTCTATCATTTAACCGTCAGGGTTTAGTCATTTCCTGATGCCTTTTCTACCATTTAACGCCTTTTATTTGCACGCGACTCTCTCTCTGAGTTGAGAAATTCTTGGAAATCTCAATAGCAAAAATCTATAGTAGCTACGGTTAAAAAATGAAAATTTCTAAAGAATCATAAAACCTACAGGAGCTACAATGGAAACATGCGATAATGCGCACGCAGTCCTGGACATCGGATTTTCAAAAATTTTATATGTATGCGCGTATTCAACTCAAAAGCGAACTTCGATCAATCTGCTTGGCCAGCTATCTCGAGTTTAGCACTATGACTATGAACTCTGCGGGACATCTTCAAATATGAGCTGCTGTTTATATAGAAACTTTAACAAAGAATATGAAAAAAAAAAAAAAAACAAAAAAAAAGAAATGGTAATGGAAATGAAAATTAGAAAACGAGAAAATTTTCATTATGTGTTCGACGTCCGTTGCCCACAGCGGGTTCTATTGTGCATACGTCACATGAATGCACAAATGCAGTAGAAAAGTCTTGATGTTGTAAATAACGTTGGAACGTTTTCATTAAAAAAAAAAAAATAGAAAAATTTGGTAGCAGCAAAAACCGCCGTAACCTTGAATTATTATTATTGTTAATGCAAGCGAAAATTTTCGAGAAGAAAATAAAAAAAAATAAATAAATAAATAAAAAGCAAAAAGTTACCTTAAACGATTCATAACCGACGTACGTGCACACTTTCTGCCTGTCGCTTTCTCTCACTTTCCCTCACCTTCCCTATTTCTCCACCTCGGCAAAACTCTCCTGGGTGCTAACAATCAATGGCTAGCTGCTAACATATGTTATGGGCGATTTTTGCCAATTAATACGAGGACGTTTCCCATTAGGTGGTCCATGATGGCAAATAGTGATGACAGAATATCTCATTAACATGTTTGGAAAGAAAGCGCGTGCGTTCGTGTCTAATTTCACAAAACAGAAAACATTACCTATGTAAGCGGTTGCATAGAGAGATGGAGAGGTGTACACACTCGTATAAGCATATCATAAGGGTGGGTGTTGTTAATGCTTTTCTGTAGACATTTAGCAAACAATTAAACAGAACAAATATGAAAAGTGGAAAAGTGTGCGAGCACCTAAGCAGCTCACTTTTGACAGGGGACACCGTATCAAATGTCTTGACACACGCACATAACGACGAATATATTATAGAAAACTTTTTCTCTCTCATCTCCTTGCTGGTGCGTGGGGCGTGAATAATTACTGTTTAGTAAGTCAATTAACAAATTGACGCATTTAGTTACGCTCTGGACACATATTAAAATAATAATCATAAATAATAAAAGAGATAGATATTCCAGTAAAGCGAAACGAAAAAATGAATAAATAAAATAAAACGAAAAATTTTCAATAAAGAAAATAAGCCAAAGTCAAATCCAGGACACACATCACAGCAAACAGTTCTTTGTGAATTCTTGCCTTTTGCTTTACTGTCCGAAAAGTATCTGAAACGTTTTCATTCTAAAAACGCTGACGAATATCTTTTTTATACTTTTCACACTCGCAGAGTATTGATAATGAAAAGATATAAAAAAAATTTCAAATTTTTGTGGGGATTATTTTCTCTCTTAACTATTGTGAATGCATTTAATAATATTTTTACGCCTAACCTGTTCAACTGACGCAAGAATGTATGTGCGAGATTTCTGCTTTCTATCTCATCTTGTTTCATATACAAATTGAAAAAGTGATTCCACTTATATAGAAGGACAGACAGATTTAGCTAAAATGCTTTGCCCCATACATACTTGTCGATTAAAATGTTTACTCACCAAGAATGTACCCGCTGCGGGTCGAAAACCTGATATTCATTGCCTTAGATAAATAGACGAATCCATTTTTTGTTGTTGTTGCTGTATTTTTGAAAGTCTCCTAAAAGCTTTCTTCAAATTCTAGCCACTGAAACACGATCGTATGCAAAATTTAATTTTCCAATTTGTTGCATTACTGCGGAATAGAATAGACGGTTAACGTTCATTGCTGCAAGGCTGAGTAGGCCGCCGAAAACGCTCGCATATCTTTTAGGTCGCTTGCAATATATAAAATTTCAAAATAAACTCGACTCCCGCTCGACTCGACTGAGAGATAATTTTCTAGCATTGGCTAAAACACATCTTTCATTGGCGTTTGGATGCCAAAGGTTCGCTTTACTTACTTAAATATTACATATTATCGACATCAATGTACCAATCAGTTCTTTACTACTATTTTTATATGACTAATTATTCAGGGATGTCGTGGATTCGTGTAACACGGTGATGGTCGGCAAGAAATGCGGGAAAAGAAAGAGACAGGGAACTGGTCACAGACTAGCGAGTGTGTATCAAATCGATAAGTCTTATGTCTCCTGACCAACTGAGCACTCACCATAACTATACACATAGTAAACTCTACCTCGAGATTTTTACCGACCCGGCAGCTCATGCGGATAAGTTGCTTGTTCTATCAGAAATTCTCAAAACATCTCCAGTGAAAAGATGAATCGATTCCATCTTATGTCCGATTGAAATTGAAAATGCCTAAGATCCGCCCACCATGCCGTTTAAGTCACGATATATTGTTTTATGGATATCTGCATTTTCACATCGTCTCATTGAACATTGAAATATGGAACGAGATGAGAAAAATGTTTAAAAAAAAAAACAAACATTTCCGTCAGTCTGGTAAGAGAATAATTATGCCGACTATGGAGTAGGAAAGGTCTTCGATACTTTCAAAATTAATATCATGCGCTCAGTTTCATTACAGCATCATGGAGAGCGTAGAACATTTTCACGAAATAAATTGTATGTGAAAGTGACAAAATGTTTAAGCAATTAAATATTCCATTGAGTTTGGCTTAAGCAAGGCGGACCCAACACATTTTCTGGGGACAAATTGAAGGTTTTTTTAATTAAAAAATTTTCATCAAGGGATGGAAAAAATCAAATATCTTTCTTCTGTCAGCGCAGTGTAAGAGCAAATATTGCAGTTGTTGCAAGTGGCTGCCAAATAAGAGATATCTCGGCAGACTCAATTTAGAAATGAAATCCTTTACTATATCCATCAGCAATAGGTTGGCCGCACATTCGTTTGCAACCTGGTAGAAAGAACCTTGAAAGACCCTAGAAAGTGTACTCGATCAGTATTAAATTCTAAATCGATATGGGCATGTATATATATCTACATGCTCGCTGCGGTAAGCTTATTCTCGATCACTAAACTTGTCAATTCGGTTTCGAATTCGGTTTCGAATTGGAACACAAATTCGAAGGTTTTTGCGCGCAGATTGTTATTGAAAACGGACCAAAGCGGTCAAGGAATGCAAGCGTGTACAACATACTCTGACAACATGTGGTTTTGTAAACTAAAACAAGCATCTGTGCAATTGCGGCCACGCCCATATAGAGTTGTGAAGGTTACACCGATTTTTTTTTCTTTTTTTTTGTATTTCAGTTCGAATAATGGGTGAATCAGATTGGGAGGATTATAAGTTTAGGAAGAAGATCGCTTCCGATACACCAGACTATCATACGCGAGGACCTGAAAGTGTTGTTCATCGTTAAGTGCCGGTCTTTTCGAATCTTTCTGGCAACATACAAATTCTGTATCGGAGGAGCAACGTGTAGGACGTGCTGGAGCTATTTGACCCCAAAATTATCGAACGATTGCCATTGGTCTTATAAAAAGTGAATCGCAGATAGACTTACTTACCGCAATTTCTTCGGGTAAATTGAGAGAATGAATGATAAGAAGGACGATAGCGTTGGTAAGAAAAAGCAAAGAGCAAAGAGCAAAGTTCTGTCCATAAACGGACTTATGATATTTAACTGCGTTAAATGTAAGTCAAAGCAATGTGAAAAAGAAAATGTTTTTCATAAGACATAAGCAGTTGCGTACGAAAGAGATTTAAGCGATTAGGTTGCGGCGATACTCAACAAATGGTCGAAGCAATAGAGAGAAGTCAATGATCGTTTCGGCAATGTTTTGTACTCTGAATAACAGTTTAATTAAATGTCAAATTAATCAGATCACGAACGCTATGATGCCCATCTGCCATCAATTTGCTAAATGTTCAATCAATAATTAAGAAATCAGTTCAATTATTAAAGCAAATAAAATGAATGTGAAAAAGAACATGAATCTAGAAATCCTTTAGCAACAACAAAATAGACATTGTTTTGTTGTTCTCGTTCTCGTTGTTGTTTTTGTTTTTTTTTTGACGAAAATTTCAGAGGAAAACTCACCATTATTTAATGCTGTTTATATTAAGCCGATTGATTGATCCCTTGACATTATGGTTTAATAGAAAATTTCGGTAATTGAAACTTGGGTAGAAACGTAAACAAACAAACAAACAAACAAACGAACCAAATCAAGTACACATTTCAATTAAATGATGAAAGTGACGATGTGAGTTGATTATGATTTGAATTTAGCGGATTTAAGAGCAAAGAAACACAATCACAAACACACTCATACGACAACAATACTAATAATAACAAAAACAATATGTGTTATATATCGCGAAACTATTGATAAATAAAACCAAAAACAAAAAAAAAAAAAAAAGTTTTTAACTTTTGCTAGAGATTTAGAAAACAAATGCGGAAATGTTTTAATTCAATTCTCCTCTTTTTTTTAAGGGAATTGCATAGAAAATCTCTAGATTGTGTTGTCATTTCAATTAATTTAAAATGTATGAAAATGTTTTTAAAAATGCAGATTCTTTTTGTTGTTTTTTTTTTTTTTTTGGTTTTTACGCGTTGCTTTACTTATAAATGTACGAACACGTAAGCAGTCAGGCAGGCAGGCAGGCGGTCAGTCGACGACAAGCGCATGCAATTTGTTTCCGGTTTCCGTTATGCAAATGTTTATAAGAGACGCGTGCGCATTTCATATATATTCATGTGTGCATGTATGTATGTAGGTAAATATATATATATATATATGTTTGTATATATATATATATATATGTGTGTGTGTATGTGTTTGCAAAACAAATTGCTGATAATCCTAAAACACTTTTTTTTAAAGCCTGTATTGGAATATTTATTTATTTAGTTTTTTGTTTTATTTATTTTTTTACTTTTTTATTTGCATAGTAAAACACGATTTGCAATTTAGAGTATTTGCAATTCCCTTTTCCGTAAAGCAATAAATATATATCTATATCCCCGTATGCCTGTATTTATGCATGCAAGCAATTGGGTGAACATTTTCAGATTCGCTAATAAACTTATATATATACAAATACATATACATATACATATATGTACATATATATATATGTATATATACATATATATATAGGTGCACAATGAAAACTTTGACGGAATAACAGTAGTCATGTAGTCCTAGAATAATAGGTGCTTCAAATTTGCCAATGCTTTCGAGAGTCCTTCAAATCTTAATTTTACGATCATATGGGGAAAAAGTGAAATTTTCCCAAAAAAAAAATGTGATTCCTTCATAGATAAACCACTTAGATGTTGTTATCAGGCAGTTAAAAAATTTATTAATAATTGTTGTAAACAATTTCTCTGATTTTACAACTGATAAGAATTATAAAAATTAGAGAGAGAGAGAGAGAGAGAGAGAAGAAAAAAAAAAGAGTTCGTAGTACTTTTTTCACATTAACTGAATTGAATTAAAAAAAAAATGTAATTTGCAAGATCATTATATTGCATTAGAAGCGTAATTGTTCTAAACATGATACATAACCGTTTGAATTTAATCGAATCGAGTTAAATCAAATAACAAAAGCTTGTGTTTATTCATGCAATAGGGATGAGTATCTAAAGCATCTGAGTATCGATCTAAACTGACCGTAATTATTTCTTACTTGTTTTCGTTTCATTTACCGAAAAATAACTAAAACAAAGCGAAAGTAATAAAGGATTCGCTGATATCCTCTACGCGTCCATTTACGTGTGCATTGCATGTATTTTGCACCCGTACATATAACTTTATTACTTAATCAACACCCTGGTTCACTGTCGTGCTACAACATGTTGTAAACATGACAATGCATTTAATACTTTATGTTTCAGATATTAGCAACAAAAACAACAACAATGCAAAAAGATATATATATATATATATACAAATATATATATATATATATGCATATATATATATAGGTATATGCAGCAACAAAAAGAAACTTTCTGCTTGAATTTGTACGAGAATCTATTTTATAACATTTAATGGGTATTTTCTGCTACTATTACTATTGTGTATTATTGTGTCTTTATCACCGGTATGTGGTGTCACATCAGTGCGATTATAATTTAATTTAAAAAAAAAAAAAAAAAAAAAAAAAAACAAAAGTTCTTTTCCTTTCTTTCACCGCGTGCATATATTGTTAACCCCTTTTTTATAAAATTTATTAAAGTTAATCATTTGTTGGCTCTTTATAGAAAAAAAAAAAAAAATAGATCGCATGTAAACTTACGAAAGGGGTGAGAGCTTACGCTCTACCGTAACAGTTGGTGGTGGTGGTGTCGGTGATGGTAGTAGTAGTAGTAGTAGTAGTACCCGATATGCGACCGTTCAAAACGCTGACAAATAGAATATTTCAACATGTTCCATGTTCCAGTTTAAAACGAATTGTGTGTACGCGTCATCATACTAACTGTAGTAGAACTTAAATAGAACTGATTTAGCGAATTAGTGAGTGACGAATTTACTCCACAGCCAGCGTTAAACAGAAACTTTATTTGTTTGTCAATGTGTTTTTCTTTTCGATTACGATCTTACTGAACTGTGCGATCTGTCCTTTGCGAAATCTCTTGATCGACGATGAATTTAACATATCTCTCGTTTGTGTCACTCCAATAAATGCGAGAATTATGAATTATTTTACTGTTTTTTAGCATTTAAGCATTTCAATAAATACCCGAGACAAGGGTGTGAAAATTGTTATACTATAAAATTGTTATAAATCATGCAACATATTGCATAATTATGTAAGGTTGTTAGAGCATCACGCTGTACACAGTGTTGTTAACCGAACTTTGGTGAAGTGAAAGCTTTTAACATTCAGTACGTTAACCTCTGTTTAAACAGATATGCAATTTCCTAAATCTAAATAATAATAATAAGAAGAAGAATAATAACAAGAACAAAAGTATATATTATCAAGCTATTTACTACTTTGCAGACCTCCTTAATGGAAAGCTAAGTACAAAGGATTAATTTTCGTTGGAGAAGGTCGTGGGCTGAACTAAAGAGTGGTAGACGGGTCTTGGTCCGGATAGTCACACAATCCATTTTGGTATCTTGACGAGCTTTCTCCCATACTTCCCATTAGACTTTCGGGAAGTTATTCAACGATATCCTTGTGAGTTAGAAAAGTATCACTCTTGGAATATAAAAAAAAAAAATAAATAAAAATTTGGACTCGTATCTAACATCAAAAAATGTCATCTGCTCTTTGTAATGGCCACCAGCTTTCCACAACTCTTTCGTAAATTCTTATGCGTCAAATAAAATTCAGACTCGATCTATACAAACCTGCTTCTGCATTCTTTCTGTCAAAATCCCGCAAAATTCAAACCGAGAGGAAAATTGTGCAACGAACCCGTTTGGTTTGTCTTGAAATTTAAAAGTGTTTTGCGATGGCGACCATGCTCCCAATAGTTGAAGAAATGAACGGATCGCAAAAAAATTACTGAAGCATAAAATATAGCAGATGTCGATCTAGAGTTAATCGCGCTTTGAGTTGTTTTTATAAAAAAGAATAAACTAAAAATGTAAGTAAAAATTAAGAGCTGATCGTTACACTCATAAGTAATCGATAGTCAAGAGTGATGACTCACGGCAAAGTCTTTCATTTTAATGCTACCAATACAAGTGAGAACAGATCGCTCGAGACATTAATTTCATTAAATAGTGCATCGAAAATATCTTATGCTTCTCCTCCCACACCACGACCAGGACTAACGACACCGTTATCGATTTGATATGTCTAACAATTTTGCCTTTCGTATTGAATTTAGTCCGATCCTCAGAGAGACATCTTCCTATATGGTACTCTATGTAACGGGTCAACTTGGCTTTAGCAATAGCGCGCACAATGCTCTTGATTATGCCAATGATGGATATTTGGAACCAGCTCCTACAGACATTGAACCTAAGAAGTCAATTCCATACACAATGCTTTTCCTATAATTTAAACTACATGGCCCTCGGTCAGATTGTTAGCTACACATAGAAACCAACAAATCGAATAAATTCGCATCCATTTAAAAAATGAAGCCGTCTAAGCCGCTCTATAAGAACCATTTCAACTTGTTACTGTTGTCGTTGTTGTTGTTGTTGTTGTTGTTGTTGTTGTTGTGTGTGAACACTCCTTTCATGCTCCCTCTCTCTGTTGGTTAAATCCAATCAAACAAATATACGTTTGTTGCTACCGGCATGGTAAGTACGTTTCTTATCCGAAACTTGGGAAATGTTTTTCCAACCGATTCCCCCTGTAATTAAAAATGATTGAGTTCAAGCCAAGCAAAGTCAGCAACGCCAACAACATTATAGCTGTTTTTTTAGACTATCTTTCACGGTTCCTTAGGATTTATGATAAAAATTAATATACAGCCAGGCACATATAAACAGCACACAATGCAATTCACTATGAGAATAATAAATAAAAGGATTTGTAATGAAAAAGGGAGGAGGAGGATCAGCCTACAAGGATATAACATATGTCCAACTAATATTATATCGATCGATCCAGAATCAGGATGATGGGGGCATATATGAGGGGATCTTGGCGGTGACAAATTCTGAACATGGTAATGAAATTAGGGTCTTCTAGTACACTTTAGAATCCCTTAAGGCGTGTCAAAAGACTGGAGTAACGTTGTTGTAACTCGATTTGTGCATTGCACTCTTCCAGGGTTTTGTTCTGTGACTGATGTGATGTTTGCGTATGACCTTTAGTAGCAAGAACTTTTGTTTTTCGGTTTTATTCGGTTTTATGATCACAATTAAGTTAACATAGTTTGTTTTATGTCGTTGTCTGCTTCCTACTATTTTCTATTTCGTCTACCACGCGATAAATCGTAATTTAGCAAAGAAATTTTCATCGAAGGCACCAACCACAGATATGTGGACTATGTTGGTTAGCTATCTTCACTCCGGTAAATCTGCGCTATTTACTCATCCATACACTATCAGGCAATAGTTATGCTCGTTCGCTAATGGTTTTTTAGTCTATTGATTGCAAGCAATCAAAAATAAAGTCGAAAGAAAGCAAGTCGAGTAAACTGAATGCAATACGCTGAAGCCTATGTGTATGTGTTGCCATGAAATTCGAAGAAAAATTAACTGTTATTGAATAAACTTAGAAAATGCTGGAGACAAGAATGCCATTCCACTCAATGGCACTTTGTTTGCTTAATTTCTTCGGAGAGAGTTTTCTCGGAAAACGCATTTAAATGCATTCACATCATGTTACGTTAAATCGGTTCAACTATATATGTATATATAGTTATGGTCGTAAATGTCAAATTTTCAACGGTAACTTTTGTAAATTTCGATTTGCTTAAGGAAAACACGAAACACGAAACACGAAAGCAACGGGATCTTTATGTAACTCTATGACCGGCAGTTTTTATTGGCGGTTATTTAAAGTAGAGCAATAAAGTATTATTTAGTAAATGTTTTGTCCTTTGTTGGTTTCTCTAGTTTCTCTATCACAGACGTTTATTTGTTTTAGTTAAGGTTAGTCAGTCAGTTAGTTATTTATTTACTTTTCGATTTTGCTCTTTAGGGATAAATTTTACCAACTTCAACAATTAACCAACTGGAAGTAACCTTGTTGTTAGGGTTTCGTTAAACCGTCATTTATGATGCAAATTTAAATCAGGGCAAGTCTACAATGACACCTAGTTATGAACTTATTTACATAATTTCTTTTCTACGTTCCGTTAATGCACAGACATACATATATATATATACATATATATTGCATGTTATTCTGCTTATTGTGTAAAGTTGCGCATGTTTGTTTTGCGTTTTTCTTACCTAAATATTGAAACAAAAGGCGTCATTGGAAATATGTTTTTAAAATTTTCTCTTTTACAAATTTCACACGCTGCCTATAAAGAATTTTCACAATTTGCTTTTAAAATAAATATTTACATTTAAAAGGCAACAAAGGTCATTTAAATCATACTTAGTGTTCAAAATTTGCTGCGTTTCGCTTTATTTGAACGGAAAAAGGAAAACAAATTCTAGAAATTTAAAGTAAAAATTTATGCATTTTATTACTTTTTCAATTTCGAAAACAACAACAACAACAACAACAACAACAACTACCATCTCGAATATCGCGTTATGTTAGTATTTATATTTAGGTGACTTTGACGCCTATCGTCTACCTGATTAGTTGCAATTCTGGATATCAGAAATGATATCGCAAAATTTAGATCTCGCCATTTCCCGATACCAGAGTAATGCAGACTTTTGAAAAGGAGTAAAGCAAAGCTTTATCTTAAGGTTTATGCATTTTTTAGGGTAACTCGCATATTCTTGTTATTTATTAGATCAGCTGATCGGAAGGATAGTGCAGTTGCTCATCGTTGTATGTTAACAAACTCTTCAGGATCAATTATGGGTCGCCACTTGAATAGGAATGAGTTCTCGGACACGATGCGCAGCAAAAGGATCTTAGATTTTATGTCTACAACAGGAAGTTATTATTAAATTTATTAGAAAGTTTGCAAAAACACTTCTCGTGCTTCGGGCATTGAGTACAGACAGATGTACAGAACATTTAACCATGTCCGTAGAGTCTCATAAGATGTAAACTTTTGCTCCGATATCAAGTTTTGAGGATAAGCTAGTACTGCAATCAAATGCTTTTCCATTCAATCCCTCCAGTCACTTGCCTACGGCAAACAACTCTGTCTGAGAGAATCCTTACATGCTATGAAGGAGAGCATTTCATATAAGAATTTAAAAACAAAACAAGCCGACGAAAGGTTGTCCCCCCTACATTGAAGTATTTAATAATCTACAGCATTTCAGCTCAAAAACATTTTCCTAATGCGCAAAAACAGAGCTGCCATCGACGGACTCTGCAACGTTGTACATTGTATGCGTGAACACGTCCTTACCTTTGATAAATATATATAAACAAACTGCATGTTCCAACATGCGGTACCGTTTGCAGAGATCGACAGTTGACGAGATCGAAGACATGAAGTCCATCACTGAATATCAATTGAACGTCTACAAAGGCCATCAAAATCGTTACCCAGTACATATAAGTTATTATCGAGATGGAGTTTCAGACGGACAGTTTCCCAGAAGCAAGAAAGACGAACTGGGAGGCATACATCGGGCTTGCGCCCAAGTGGTACGACTGGCATTTCCTGTTTTCGACTTTCTAGCTCAACAATAATATCAACATTTTTTATGTTTATATCAGGGGCTGTAATCCAAAGATCACTTGTCTAATCTAAGTGGTTAAACGGCACCATACACGCTTTTTCTCACTTCGTCAAAGCCAAGGTTTTAGAGATTTTAACAACGTCGAGCCAGCTACTGTGGTCGATCAATATATCGTCCCGATACCCCATCGGGAAACAATTTTTTTCGGTTAGCCATAAAGCTGTACAAGGCACAGCTAGACCGACGTGATATAATGTTATCGAAGACGACGCTAACTTTAACATCGATCTGCTGCAAAAGCTCAGCTAAAATTTCATGTCATATGTTTCCGCGCTGCAACAAGGTAGTTTCATATCTTGTCGCATTTAGGGGACGTGTATATTGGGAAGGGTAAGATGTTAAACAAGGACTGTTTTTTTAAAGCAATTGCGGTCACATTGTGCATAATTCCAGTACAATGCGTTTTGGTAGCGTGAAGAACGTACGTAAGAAGCCATCTATTCAGTCTGTCCTAATGAAACGAAATCCAATGTATTTCGTAAAAAATAAAATCTACTGACGCGTCAGATTACATTTAAGAAAATAAAATAAGCAGCTTATGTCTGCATTTTTCGTGGTTCATACAAAGGTAAATTCAATATCTCTTCAATCGGACACAGCAGTCGTCCGTGTTATAAGTTTTCGTGGGGGTCAGCATTTACGATAAACCTCGTCGTTGAAGCCCTCACGATTGCGTGCAATTTCTGCAGCTAAATGTGGTGCACTGTATGCGCATCACTAGCAGAGAGTTTTGCGGTGACAATTCTTTGGAAGCGTCCACTCGCAAAACCTTGCCGTACGAGTAATCTTCTAGTTTATTGAATTTTTCAGCAAACTGCCGCCAAGATCATTTGGTCTTAGTCGATTTTAGTATATCGTCAAGAATGGCCAGGCTGCACTGAGACCTGGGAATATCGATTTACCTCCTGCTCGGCTATGCGGCAGAAAGTTCTCCTAATTTTCGTACACATATGGAATAACCTGAAAACAACTCCGTTATCGATCTACTAATGCTTTCACCAGACCAACCGTAGTTTGCTCTTGTCCTAGTAGTGTTTTGCGTCAACAGGGTCATTGGCAATTATGTCAAATCATTTTCTACGGCATGAAACCACTTGACATAATATAAATGAACTGATCACTATTCCTGCCCTATGAAGGTGGTCGACATTCGTCTTATATATATCGAGTATACATTGTTTTTTCTTCTCCTTGAGAATATATTTTTTTGCTGTCAGTTATTTTTCAAGGCTTGAATAATTTATTATGTACTTAATGGAGCTCGAAAAGTACGGTAATTGCAATCTATGTGGATGTCTTTCTGTATCATCTCCTAAGATGCAAGACCAAGCGGAAAAACGCAAAACGCAGCCAGAGAGAGCAAAACAAGAGCAAAAAGCCACAGCCGATAAGAGAGAAAAAGAGAAAAAGCAAGAGGAGCAGGAAAAGCCGGGGCCTGAGGGAAATTATCAGGGTTCAACAGCAGCGACTGCGTTCTTCGTGCTCCTATACGAACATCGGCCCAGAGTTAATAAAATTTCCTCCGACATTGCTCTCAGGCAAACTGAAGTTAGTCGCCACGCTGCTAAGAAGTGGCGACAAATGTCAAATGAGGAAAAGCAGCCCTACTTAGATTGGGCTAAGAAAAACCGGGAGAAGCTACGACGTGTCCGAAAAACGAAAAATGCTATCCGCTAACTGCTGTCGAAATCTCTCGAAAGCGCGAAATGTACGATAGAATTAATAGAAAAATGGCAAATCCATCAAAGTAAACCAAATTTGTTTGGGATTTTTCGAACTAAATCTTGAATTATTTTATATGTATGTATGTATGTATGTATAATACAAATATGTTTAAAACAAAAATATTGTAAAAACATTCTATTATTATATCCTTTTGAACGAGTGATTAAACATTACTTTCTTTCTGTATAGAAACTAATAAGAATTTGCTTAATAAATTTGATTTGATTTTTCTTCTCTGCTTACAGAGAATTGGGGAGAAAACTAAGCTAATAAGTAAAAAATGTCGATTAAATTCGCGGCAAGGAAGAAGCCATATTCATCTTTATACAAAACTTACATGTTAAGCTCATTACATGTTTATGCTCATTGCTTGTAACACGAAAAAGGTCCTGTGAGAAGGCCCCTAAAGAGTCGAAATTTCGTAAACAACGCGGTTTTCGAAATTTCGACATCGAAATCTTCTTTAGAAATATTTGCTCTTTGGTGTTGTAAGATCAAGGTCTCGTAGGTCATCCCAAAATTTCTTAGTTTTACAAAAATGCAACTAAATCCAGGGTGGGGTATAAACTTTTTTCTTTCACTTTTCTTAATGGAAGTCAAACTTTTTGAATGAATTCATTTTTTCTCCTTTTTTTTTTTTGGTTTTTGTTTTATCCGATAATACCTTGCTTATGTATTTTTGTGGTCTGAATCCCGTCGTATCGTGAGCTGAATCACAGAAGCATTACTTATTGTGCTAAATGCTGTCGAAAATGGTCGATTACTGTCGGTGATGCAAAATGGATGCACTTTCTTAGTCCTCATGGGAAAACGTACCCTCCCTTGGTACGGGCTGGGAAACTCAATATTGAAAATTTTAAGCTCGTGCGCCGCAATTCGTACGATTATAAGGACGATTTGTTTTAGAGGTTTTTCAAATAAGGATAGGAAATCGTCAATAAAGAATGCTGCCGAGAACGACTGATGTAGACGATCTAACTATTAAGAAATCAAATCGTCTGATAATCCAAACGATGTGACAGAACTTATCTACATGATTTCAGTGCCTTCATAGAAACATTAGAAGAATTGATGAAAGACGTGTTTACCGGATGATTCTTTTACTGATTTCCGCTTCTATCAGTCTACATCTCATGGCCTGTCTTCAGTTCCGCACAAGAGAACGTTGTGCAGAACCACAAAAAACAAGTTATTCTTTCGCCGCAGGATTCATTTGTGGGAAAAAGTTAGTGAGGTGAAAAAGTAAAAAAAAAGGAAGAAAGGTGAGCAGTAAATAATTCGTAGCCATATTTTGGCAATTAAACCCTATTTAGGCTATAAAATCAATTCTCTCTTAATTCTCGACAGAGGCAAATAAGAACTTTTTAATCATCTCTAAGGTATACTGAAGTGAGTTAATTTTAAGGTTGATATAAGAGCAGCATAGTGCCTGATTTTCTGATTAAAGTCATCTTTAAATCGAAACTTTACCTGATCCTGGAAAATATTTCGAGCAAATTTTAATGGAAACTTGCTTCAACCATCACAAGTTCTTGCAATATTGTTACTTGTTTAGCCAGATTATGAGCCATGTGGACTTTTAAACTTTATTGTTCCCTACATCACTTGTGCACTGGTTGAGTATGTTAAGACTGTGGGATTTTATGCTACGACCAGAAGGATTTGAGATAAATCCATCGTTTCCGATTCACTTTATGAATCGATCTAAGCTTGTCTGTCCGTCTGTCCACCTTTGTTCTTCTTGAGTTCGATCTACTGGTTGCAATTCTTGAAATATTTTGATACAATGTGGTAGACTGACGTGCTTTGGCCCAAGAACGAAGTCTATTAAAAATGGTTCATATCGGGCCACTTTTTTCGACCACTCGCCATACATATCCCTTTTTTGAAAAGTCGTTATGTAAATATTTGTATTAATCGAGGTGTTGTAGGGTATCTCATTGTGCGCCGTGTTCCACTTTAATGTTTTTACATGAGTTAGTTTGATATATAAACGAAGGCCGTTTTCTTTTATTATTATGTCCCCATTGGCTTTGGTAGTAAAAGTTTTAATTATACTTGGTAGTACATAAATCTCTCGTATACACTTTACGTGCCTATGTAATATTGATTTAAAAACTTTAGCGTAAAACCTTTTAATAGGTTTTTTGTTTTTCATGTTTATTTAAAATATTTTCATAAACATTTTTTATGGCGTAACGCGTGCACGAATATTGAAATAATCTAATCTCTTAATTTATCAAAGGCTCAAAGACAATACAGGAGCAAAGGCAGCCACCAGGGTTTCAATAGCAAATTAATTTCCATAAACGGTAAACGCTTGTGCTTATGAACGCATATACCTTACGTGAATCGCTTTAGCTATCGTTTAGGGTTTCTTAAATGTTAGTATTACTGCAAAAGTTATGTTTACATAATTAATTAAAGACACAATAGGGCAGGAGAACGGTAACCATTAGATATTCTAAATGGTTATCAAACCGGTAAAAACAGGATTCACATAAAGAAAATAAAAAAAAACAACTCAAAGGGTTGGTTGTGTTATAGAAAACTAGAAAACTAAAAGTGATTCTGAAAATCACAAATGTAATGAATTCGGAAAAAAAAAGAAGCAAACCTAGAAAAGAAAAGGGAGGAAACTGTGACAAAAGTGAAATGAACAGCGCTTGCAAGTAATGAACTCATAATCAAAACTACGGCAAAAAGGATAACAAGAGTTGTAAAATTTGTTAATATGCATTAAAATATTGCACAAATCACTTGCATGGCAATGGCAAAGGGTTTCATTCCCGTTAACACGAATTTTGGATACTCATCGCTTCGATCGTTCCCAGATTGAGATTTTGCAATAACTTAATGACTTTACGAAAAACTAAATACATTTCTCAGGTCAGTATTGAATATGAAGGAGAAAGGCGGAGTCGAAAAGTTCCTTTAAACTTTCTATAGTAGGCTTCAAGGACGTGAGAATGTACAAATCAATCAGAAGAAATCAAATAGGTTTGGAATTTTAAGTCGCTCAAGCGATTATGTACTTTATCGCGACTTTTGCTTTTGCTTCACACTCGACATGTTGCAAACGAACTAAGAGATTCAGCATATCACCATTATTTAGATGACGGGTATAAAAATTGAATCCGTATAAAATTCGAACGTATTACAGTAAGAAGGCCTTTGTTAACATTGTTAGTGTTAACTAGAGACACAACCCTTCAATTTGGAATTTGGAAACCTTATAATAAAGCGAACAAATAGCGATGTAATGGTCGATCAAATTAAACCCAATAATTCCCTACATTTAAGTCAGAACCAAAGCATCCATAACATGTAACCTCCTTAAAGAGAGACAAAGGGAGAAAGCTTAATTCCGAAAAATATCGTTCGAATCCACCTACAGGTGTACTTAGGCCTATGCGTTATGAAGACAAATCATCCTATTGATGGATACATATACTTGGGATATATAATTCGATTTTGTTTATATCTGTCTAAATGAACCGATTATTATTTCAAAGTTACAAACATTAACACGAACTTTATATAACATTTACATAAGTCATTGCTACCGGAGGCTATTAAAATATTATAATAAATGAATTGTAAAGTCCAGCAGACACTCACGTAGACTGAACAATCGGATTGGGCGTGAATTTGAAAACATTTATCTTTAGCCTGACTTAGGCGTTAACAATTTCGATAGAAACAGGTTTTTACAAAAAAATGAGTTACAATCGTTACATATTTCCCCCCTCCCCCCTTTTAAAACAAAAAACGGCCGATAATTTATCATGTTCTTAAAATGGAATTTAATACAAAATTTTTATAATAGTGCTGCAAAATTCCTTGAAATCCTTGACCACTTGTCAGATTCATACGCACACATGCACATA
>CCAG010010549.1:0-35527 GCA_001077435.1 Glossina morsitans morsitans | reverse complement strand
AAGGTTAACGAAGTTATAGATCTTCACACGTGCCATGTTATATCAACCGAAAGCCTGTTTCTAAAAGTTTAAAATTATTCATCTTTAAATATAACACAAACTGAGGAAAGCCATTGATTGCAATTTCGTCTTTACTAAGCGACAATCAGGATTTGGTCTTAATTAACTACTTACTGCTTTTTATTTTTCCCCTTTAGATGATATTTTTTTCAACTCAGATACTTTTCTTCTTAGATAAGGAAGACATGCTTCGAGGAGGTGAATTACTTCTGAAGAATCGGCCGTAATATTTGGTTTCTATTGGGCGAGATTTCCTGAAGGGTTTGGTGGAAGAAGAAACCATTTGAATGAAACCAAATGAATTTTAGATCAATATTATGGCTTTAAATTTTAATATAAGATCCTTTCCAATATTTTCTAGGGCCTCTAGTAAGGAGTAACAATGCACTTTGTTTTTCCCGGGCTTTGTTTTTTCTTTATTGACTCAAACGATTCGGAAAGTATTTAAGGAGACGGAAAAGGGAAAGTATTCGAATTCGTAAATGGTTCATTTGCGGGGGGGGACACTAGCGCAAAGGATACCTGGCAAGTTTAAATCACATAAGACACGTTATAATCGCCATTCTGCTACGTCCATAAAGCTATTCGTAGGTATTTAATTAAAATAACTGCATGATGCATATATAACGTGTTAGGTAATAAATAAAACAACACTTTCGTCAAATATTTTTTCTCGAAATTTTTGGAGTTAACTGCACTCCTGCCTCCATTCGCTGGCTTCGAATTGCAATAAGCGAAAATTCTTCAAAAAATTTTGTTCTCTTTTTAAAGTAATTTTTTCCAAACATTATAGATAGCCAGATGTTTATCAAGTTTTGAGTTTACGCTCTTCAGAGAATAAGTTAATTTTTTGATCTACGTAAAATATATCAACTTGCAGCAGTATGGTGGGAAAGAAATAAGAAAAACTGCAAAAACTCGCACGCTTTTATTACGTTCTTACAAAAAAACCTGAAAACATTTTCCGAGACGTTGAAAGTATTCTCTTTTATGAGGACAAAAATCGTATGTTTCAATCGCTTGTGGTGCGGGGTATGTTAACTTAGTGCAAACGTATTTAAGATCCAGAAGGGCTTTTATTATACCAAACCAATTCAGAATCATTTTGTAAATCGATCTATTGTCTGTCTATTCGTCTGTCCACCTGTCGGTCTGACCGTCTGATGTCTGCCCTTTTTCTTTGTGTTCAAGCGGCAGGTCGCAATTTTTGAGATATTTTGATGGAATTTGGTACACGGACGTACTTTGGCCCAAGAATGAAAGCTATTAAAATTGTTCGGGATCGATCCATTTTTTGACCCTTTCTCATATAACGCCATATTCAGAAAAACTATTATAAAGAAAAAAAATTGCAATTTTCAAAATTTCTCGACAAAATTGGCTAAGTAGTAATGTTTCGGCATTCTAAAATGATATTAAAATTTTGGATGGACTAAGGCAATTTTTTGAACCCCTTCCGATATAACAGTGCCCGCGGAAACTAAAAGTTTATATGGCGAAAAGGTCGAAAATTGGTTCTTAATAGTAAATTGACAAAGAAATCCCCCTTAGCGAATTTGGACCATCTATCTAGGTCTATTTTTTGACGACCATCACATACATAGTTTCTCATGAAAGGTAGATCCATTGCTAATATTTTTGTAATGGAAACATATCCATGATAGGAATGAAATAAAAAAAAATTAAGTGGACCTAATAATTTGAACGACCACGGTCTATTTCTGCCCCTACATAAAATATCTCATAAGTATTAAGCCCTTCGGAAAAAGGCTTAGTTTTTAATATATTGTGATGATAATTAATACATAGTGGGGTTTGAGCAAAACGAAAATTAACTGTAGGGAATTTGGATCACACAGGTGTATTTTTTTTTAGGTACCAACATATCTAGGCGACATTGTGAAAGAAAATCTTCCATCCAACATGCGGGCTTTCACGAAATTTACAGTTTTGCATGAAAATAATGTGTACTTTTTGGTGTATGAGAGAATAACTCTACTAGCGCGAGTGGTGTGGGTTATTTAGTAGTCGGCATTGCCAGAATATAATCTTCTTACTTGCTTATTCATAATTCTATTTGAAAGATTTGCCGATGAGTTGGAATATTTATTCGTCTGAGGAATATTAAAATGTACTCGTGCCTGAAGTGCGAGCTTTTCAAATAAATTGAACGTTTAATGAAATTGAATAAGCATAGTGAAAGAAGAATATATATCTGGTATGAAATTTTAATCTATTCACTAAGTGCAAGTGCTTAAGAATAGGACTAAATGTAAACGTATTGCTTTAATACGCTTTTGCAAGTTGAGCTACCTATGCGGATTAAACTGATTTGATTAGAAACATATGTCAATAATATTTCTTTAAAATTCAAATGTTCGTTTTTCCTTCATCGGACAAAACTATAATAAATCGACAATAATAAATAAATAAAAAATAAATTTACATATCCGTCGCTTAGGTTCAGTTTATTAAATTGCGCGGACAGAGTGGGAAGTAGTAGTTAGGATATTAGCATATATAATCCTGATTCGTACAATATCTAAAAAGTTATGTTGCGGAAATAGTGATATAATGAAAAGCAAGTCACCAAAATGGGCGTGGTGCATTCATTATCACGGCTCCAGTAATTAAACAAGTAAAACTACTTTGAAAAAAGCTGAGTATGTCCGGTATGGGGTGAAGATTTAAAACGTAAGCAAAAAGAAGTTTTATGAAAAACGGTTGGCATTATGATATAGAAGGTTCCAACATGCTCTTCAAGGTAAATTGAATTGCTCGTCTTGGACTCTCATGACTCAATGTAAAGCGAGTTGTGCAGCTGGAGATTGAACCCGCAGTTGATGGACGGACTTCAGTTATTTGTTTTCCCTGTATCGAAAATCGTTAAGCGGTTACACCTATTCAATCATGTTTAACCTATAAGTGAAACAGTTGTTTCTGTTGCCAAAAAATTAATTCGGTAAAAGAATTCTTTTAAATAACTCGTTAGTGCTTTCTTAAAAGTAAAAAAAGTGATATGGATGACGTTTAAAAATCAACGGAAACCATTGGCTACATCTATTAATAGGTCCCTATGTTGAAAAGCTACATGATTTGCTTTAGGTCTGTCAAGCAGTAAGTGACTGCAGACCAGCACCAAGGCAATTGCGAAACAATATTTAAAGCGCAAGACATTATGTAACAAACATTATGCTTAACGTAAAAAAAATGCCTAATTACTTTTCTTCCTAACATGACATCAGCAATATTATTACTAACGTTAGCTTACAATATTCAAAGAAAGCATTGAAAGAGGTTATCGTGCAGAGGAGGAGAAGGAGAAGGAGGAGGAGTGGCTAATTTGAAGATTTCGAAAATTTTAAAAAATGTTTGCAAATCATCTTCGCCATCATCACTAACATACGGACGGATATATCTACAAGAGCATATGAATAAATTGTTTCCAGTACTCATCATGCACTTTATCCATTATTTTATACCCAACTGCCTTTCAGTGCATTGCAACCGTTTCTTTCTCCAATCGTATCACAACGATCCAGAAATAAGTCATTGTGCCTCTCTTCTCCTTCTTTTTTTCTTTAATTCATTTCTTCCGTACATGTAAGCATCAGGATGATTCGAGAGATTAGTAGGTAACTACGAGACTTTCATGTTCTTCTCAACGTGATGCTACTACTACTACTGCTACTACCACTACTACCACTACTACTACTACTACTTTGTCCTTTGGAAGGAGTTGAGTTAACACCTTAGAAATAAGCCACAAGGGAGTAATTCCATTTAAAAGGAATCTCGTATAAGTATCAATTTGGAATGTGAATGGACCTATAAATCTTATTTTAATGCCCATCACTTTAAATCTACATAACAGTAGATAAGAAGATTGATAAAAGCTAGACAAACCGCAGATGTTAACAGATGCCCAGCTCTCCTGGGATCCCCGGGACTAACACCTTTTAAATAATAACCATCACAACTTTTCCAAAATCCCATTTCGTTAAAGGTAATGCTCTGCCTGCAAGTAAAACTGAGTAATAATTGCAATCTTTAGGACCATTACAAATAAATTGACCTTCGCGAAGTCATCCATGAATAAAAGCCAATCTTTATATAAAACCTAAATGTAGCTATTAAAGTGTGCTTTATGGCCATGTATTACAAAACTTTCCATAGTCTTGAATCTGTCTCTAAAATTTAGTTAGTAATATCCAAAAACTTACATCTAAATAAAATTTTGCCCAAATTCCACATAATTGATAGAAAAGTATCAATACATTTATTGTTGCCTTCATATTTGGATAACAATGGGAAAAATTCCATTTTTTCAATTATTATTGCTTTTGTTTTCGCTTAAACTCCTCAATAATTTAGAAAAATATATTTATGTTTATACTTATAATTTCGAAAAAACATTAAAGTCAAACTGATTAGAATAAAACGTGCCTCATATAATTTGTGGGTTAATAGAATTCGAATCATTGTGTTTACATAATGTAATCACATTTGCACATTTACACACATTTACATACTAGTAATTTTTATAATGATTTTCTTAAAATATGACACTTATACGCCATGTAAAGCAACTATATAAAATTAATTACATTTTGCTTAGGGGTGAGGGTGGTGGTGTGTGTGTGTGTCTGTGTGTGTGTGTGTGTGTAAAGCTATAGAAAAGAAAGAAAAGCGTTCGTCCAGCAGAATATATGCCTATTTATGTGAGTATGTGAGTATGTATGAGCGAGTGTGTGTGTGTGTGTGTGTGTGTGCAATTTAGATTAATCAAAAGTACAAACATAACCACATAAAAGAATAAAATTTATTTATTTAGAACTAAGTAAGACAAACTTGCAACACAAAAAGGAATCAAATAAAACTTATTCGCCTTGACCCAGAAAAAGTACAAGTTCAATATCCTTCTTTAGAAGTCACAAAAAAGGCACTAAAGAATACCACAAAAAAGGAAAAATATAAAAAAAGCATAAAAATAAAGAAATAAAAACATTAAAAAATCACATGTCCATTCACACATACAATGTATTTATATGTGTGTACGTGTATATTCGAACAGCTTTACAAATACATGAAGAAATAATAAAAAGTTTCCCAGACAGAGCAACAAATATAAGATATGGAATAAAAATAAAAGAAAAGAATCTTATTAATGGTCATGTATATATATACATATATATACATATATATATAAAATACATAGCCATAGACAAACGCATACCCTTTTGTATACACACACATACAAATGTGTGGCTGATATTTACTAACTTAGTAACTGTTTGTGTGGTAGAAATTCCTTTTCTTTTTCTTTTATTTTTTCTTTTTTACTTATCTTTTTCTTTTCTTTCTATTTTCTTATTTTAAATACAAACAGTGAAAAAGTAAATTTTTTTTTTTTTTTATTACTATAAAGAAATGCAAAAAAAAGAAGAAAATCCTTAACAACAAACAGGGTATTTTATATTAAAAAGAAAGTAAAAAGAAATAATTGACCTTGTCAGTCAGTCTTATAGTAGAAGTTTGTAAACACACAATTGCACACGCATACATACATATGCACTTAAATATCTAATGCATCCAATTACAAATGTATATAAAAAAAAAAGAACTCACATTTATTATATGTATGTATGAAGCAGGAGTCAGGAGTCAGGAGGCAGGGGAAAAAAATACAAAAGTAGGTTTTAAGACTCAAATCAACCTTACACGTTGTTTTGATGGGCTACCCCGAAAGAAGAATCAAAACAAAAGTAAATACTATAAAAACATGTATAAAGAAATTTTCTGTAGAACATAAAAAAAAAACCAAAGATAAAAACAAAAAATTAATATTTCAAAACAAATACAAACGCACACCCGAGCATACGCAAATGTACACACGCATTATGCATACATAATATCAATGAACTTACGAAATTGTCCCAATAGGATAAAAGTATTCAGCAGCAAACTAAGTAAATGCTATAAAAACTTAAATCGACAAAAGGCAATAAAAAAAAGGAAAAAAAACGACACAAAAGGAAGCAACAAAAACAACCACAAATCGAATTTATTGAAAAAGAGGCAAACAACACAAACACCAGCAGACGAACACGCAAAAGCATGTACTATTAGAAATAAATAAATGAAATATTTAACACCCACAAGTGACGTCACTTTCTAAATGGGTAGGTAGTAGGTGTCGTCTACGAATGGCATAAGGTTTGCATGGGAAAGCATATTTTGCTTTAGACATCAAAAGGCATTGACGTCGTAAAAAATTTTATGTTTAAGGCATTCCCCATTTCCCTCCCCACTTCCCTCCCTCACTTCGCCATCAACATCATTCACCACCTTATCCGATCCATTTCTCATTGCTTTTCAACTTTTTTTTTATTTACTCTATAGCTCACTTACACATAAGTAATAAATAGTATTTAAAAAAAAAAAAAAAACAAGAAGCGGCATAAGAAAAAAAATTATAAAAATTTCAATGTCAATAACTTAAACAATAAAAAGAAAGATAAATAGAATACATAGAGAAGAGGGCAGCAAAAAAGTAGCACCACCAGTAGCAGTAGCTAGTAATCAGTGTACGAGTATGCAAGCACAGTACGTTAGCTATGCAAGGCTAAGTAAAGTTCTTTTCTGGGTCTGGTCGCTTGAAAGTCTACTTTACAAGTGCGATAACACACACATATTGCCCCATACAGGAATACATAGAGAATAGACGATTGTCTCGCTGCGAGGTCATATTTGCAATTTATGCTACTTAGAAAAGTAAAAGTTTCTCATGCCCTATGCATACAATACTATGGTCAATTGAAAAGTACGCAGAAAAGGATCAATGGAAAGGTATAAAATTTATTTACACTTTGTAGTCTCATGTCTTGTACGCGCTAACGTATATTTTACATACACTATTTTAATCTATCGCTTACATCGGTGGAAGGTGTCTACTACAATTTTTTCGTTTGTAAAGGATATCATCAGAAAACCTCTTAAAATGGGTACATCGGGAAACTGTTTGGCTGCTTTTACCTGAGTGGCAATCCATTCACCTTTTTTGTCGGCAGGATCGTAGTCATAAGATCTGAAATGCAGAGCAAAACCTTTCTTCCAACATAAGCTCGATCTATTTTAACTCGAAAAACTGCAAATTTATATCCCACACCATTTGTGGTACGAAGTATACTAAATTTGTGCGGACGTATGTAACACGCAGAAGGGCTTAACGTAGACATACCTTTTATTATACCGATGTAAGCGTGTCGGTCCATCTGTCCATCTGATGTCAGGTCGAAATTTTGGAGATATTTTGATGAAACTTGATACACTGGCGTGCTTTGACCCAAAGACAAATGCTATTGAAAATGTTTTGGATCAGTTCATTTTTACGTTCGTTCCTCATATAATCGCTTCTACGAAAACTGAATCTTTATATAGTAAAAAAGTGAAATTTTTAATATTTAATGGTGAAAATTACTTCTTAATAGTAAATTGGTATAGAAATCAATTTTACCGAATTTGGATCACTTTAGTCTATTTTTTGGATAGCAACGCATGTAAGAATTTCCCAAATATGCGGGCTTTCATGAAAAGTATGCCTTTGCATGAAAATAATGTGTGACTCTTGATGTACTGTCACCAAAACGAGTGAATAACTGGTATTAGGCGAAGTGGTGTAGAGTATCTAATAATCGGCCTTGTCCGTCTATGATGGCAAACAACGAAAATGAGGCCGGGAATAAAGCGGTTTGGATGCAAGAGAAATATTTATCAGTAGATGACAAAAATGTTGTGATATCGCTTATATACGATTTAACGCAACTAAATGCTACTATTGCCTATAATTAAATAATAATCGGCTAACATAATTAAATAATAAAAGGTTTAGCCAAGACGCAACAAGATCTTCGCCTCCCATAAACCTGATTTTATTATGAGAAAGTATAAGGAGTGAAGGCTAAGAACAACTAGCTAAGAATCATCTGAGAAAATTTCTGTTAGAGATACATTTTCTATCAAGTGAGAGATAAAAGCATCTCACGGGTATTGATAGATATAGTAAGAAGGGTCCACAATATTGCTTGCAGGATAAATGAAGATAGAAAATGAAAAAAGTTGGACAAATGTTGCTGACCATAAAAAGGAAAGTGTTTTTTTTTTTTTCTTTTTTAATTATAAAATTATTTTATTGTTGTCACTCTCTGAACTTTTCAATTGGTTTTAAACATATGCTTTTGCTCGGTTAAATATAAAAATTTTAGTAGTCTATGGCACATTTAAAAAAATATATTGCACCATAACAGCAGTAAAAGTGTGAAGAAAATATAAAAACAGTACAAAAAGATGTGTAAGAAAGAAAAAAATGCTTTTCTTTTCTTTTCGTTTGTTTTTTTTTTTTTTTTTCTATATAAAACTATAAAAGCTATGAATAGAAACTAAAGGAGACACGCTACATGCAAGCTATACGGCGAACAGAGAGAGTACATATCAGCACCTGGTAGCACCTAGAAAGGCAAGAAAGCTGCTTTAGGTTGGAGAAAGGGCAAGAGATAAGTGTTAAGATATTTTATGCTGGTAGGGTTTGGCTGCCGGTGGTCTTTTGCTGTTGGAAAAATAATGAGATTTATGTCCTTGAATCATAAAACCAATTTTTTGTTTGCACTGTAACAAGACTTGTGAACTGAACTCTTTCTTTCAGTCATAGTCAGCTCCACAAACTCACTCATCTATAGATATAATATACGTATGTACCATATATTTATATATAAACATTTGTCTGTGCTTTAGCTTCTGTTACTCTTACTTTTGTTAATACATACAATTCGTACGTTCTATGAATAAAAATACATAAAAATATTCCGGCAGGTTTTCATTTAAAAGAAATAGGAGAGGCCAGGAAGGGTGTGGTGGGGAGGAGGGGGGGGGGGGCATGGAGGACCGTCTGCCAGCTAACTGCAAGAAGAAGAAAGAAGTTTTGGGTAAAATTGCCTTACGTACGTACGTACGTACGTACGTACTTGTATAATATCAAAGTTTTATGTTTGTTTTTATATTCAATTCACTATTACCGGCTTTTATACGCCTTTGAATTACACATGTGTGTGCATGCGTGTTTGCAAAACTGTTTCGTATTCATTTTTATTGTTTTCGTAATTTTTTATTTATTTATTTTTTTTTTTATTTATGTTTTGTTGCTATTATTTTTTATTTTTTTTTTCCCTCGTTAACCACCATGTGCCTCTCTGTGTGTGATAATCACACCGTTACACTCTCACTCTTATTCAGCAATATTCACATCGTTTATCACTTCCTATAGCTTAGTCTACTAACACATATAATATATACATATATATATATATCTCCTCTCTACATGTATGCACATAATGTATAATATTTTATGTGAAAAATCTGTTGCTTTTATATATAAATTTTTTCATTTGTTTTTTTTTTTCTTCTAGTCTTTGATATGAAAAATTCTTTTGTTATGCTATTTCGACATAAACGATTGTCTTTGGAAATGTTTCTATACATATATCTACATATATACATATTACATTTCTTACATTTACTTATGTATATATTTATCATGTATTTTGTTCATTAATATATTTTCACAATTCTTGCTCCAGATTGGAGAAGGAGAAAAGCTGCTAAGAGCTTTCGTATTTAATTTGTGCAACAAAGAAATGTTTAACTGAGGTCAGTTCGTTCATGTTAATAAGATTATCCTTAATAATAATCCTACATACATTAATACGCATATATGCTTCATCATATGGAGCTATAATGAACTAATGTTTGATCTACTCGT
Organism: Glossina morsitans morsitans; assembly: GCA_001077435.1. Taxonomy (NCBI): domain Eukaryota; kingdom Metazoa; phylum Arthropoda; class Insecta; order Diptera; family Glossinidae; genus Glossina; species Glossina morsitans. Next base: position 25,653 of record CCAG010010549.1, on the reverse strand, counting down.
TGGTCCCCTCTTATCACTTAAGACTTTTCGTATCGCCTAGTATGGATCTTACAAAAAGTAACATTTGGTTCGGCTAATGCTTTCGAATCATGTTTAATGACTAGTTAGACATTTATTGTTTAAAATTCATTGCTAGAGAGGAGAAGAAGGATACCTAAGCCAAATGAAATATCTCTTGAAAGGTATTCCCCTACAAACTACAATATAAGAGAAATCTTCTCGCAAAAACTAAGAAGCGAACTTTCATCGCCCCTTACCATTCATGCAGCAAGCCTAAGTTCATTTTTTCAACAAACTACGTGAAGCCTTCTAGTATAGTATGTGCGTTTAGGATCAGTTGAACTTTTCTAGCTTTTACTTCCACAGCTATAAAGGCTACTCACAATTCTAAGTTAACATGCAGTTGCACACAACAAGCGAAAATTTCATTCGATATCTGACGAAAGTTATTTACTCGAATCTCTCAACAAAAATTGTTTCTAATTTTTGGAAATGTAGTAAAGAAAACAATCAACTGCAATAACGACGTACAAATTATTTGTAGAAATCTGCAACGCACTGGGGGTGCTGTTAACGCTACGCGCAACTAGGAAGGTTATCATTAATTTTAGAGAGACGGTGCCTCTTAAAAGAAGAGTTATGTTATTCAAAGCGACATTGGCTGCATAAAACTGGGTACAATCATAAAAAACACATATACAATGTAAGCCCCTAACGTCAAAACAAAGAAGAACACTTAATAGAGTTTGTTCTCAATTTACTTCGTTTTTATATCTACCACTGCAAGATGGAAGGTATATTCATTTTGCCACAATGTCTGCAACACCCTTGATCAGCATGAATTTCTAAATTGATTAAGCTATGACTGACCATCTGTGTTGTGAGTGTTGTTGATACTCTCCTCATCGCAAAAATGACAAGATCGGCTTCAAATTTCGTAGAAACAATGGAAGTTTTTGCGCGCAAATTGACATTGAAAATGGACCAAATTGGTCAAAGGAGAAGCCCGCAGTGAAGCATAAAACTCCGTTTCTCTAAGCAAAAGCATTTATGGGTTTCTGCTCATTACTCGCAAATTATGAAAAATGGAAGCATGAAATTTTCCGCATTTACTTTACGAAAATCTCTAGTAATTATATGCCAAAGCGGAAAAAATCTGCCACGCCCACACAAGGTTATAAGTGATTCAATTTTCTTTTGTTTTTTTGTCACTTTTTTGAGGTTTTTCATGCTTTTTTATTAATAACCATAACACAAATAAGCCAGAATGTAATTTTGCACATTTCTCAAAAAAAGATATATTATCTGCCTAAAAATGCGTTAATTCTAAAGTAAATACGCCATCTGGTGGTTTAAAGTTTTCGTAATAATATCAGCGATATGGGTATCAAATTAAAGGGCTTAGAGAGCAGAATGCATCAAACTAAGTATGTAAGTTAAGTCTAATTAATTATGGTGGACATCACGACCGGGTAGATTAGTTTTTCTTAACAATATCCTTTAGCAACGTCGAACGTGAAAGATAAATTCTATTTCATTCACTTTTCTCTGACGCCAAAGATTTTAATGGTAGCCGCTAGAGGTGGAATTCGGTCCCACCCGAATATAGTTTTCTTGCTATTTATTATTATTATTGTTGGAGAAATGGATTCTAGGATTAAAAATAATAGGACCCCTAATAGCTAAGACTATCGTCTTTATTTATTTATTTTTTTTTTATGACAGATTGAATGGTTAAAAAGTCAATGAAAGTCAAATATTTTACTGATATTACATTCTCCGAGTATTTCCAAGATGCTTACAGAGGTTAGATGCTCCGAAAACTAATCTTTGAAAGGCTTTCGCATCCACAAAGCCAGTTTTGTGCATAATCGCAGATGGGAGGAGTAAAATCCTTACGATTCCAATAATATGTTGTCATGGTTCGCTCAAGTCGGATTTAAGCAAATGTTTCGATCTTGACTTTTTCGACATTGGTAGGATAGGAGAGAAGTGTGGAACATGGACTTTTTTCGTCAGTTCTTTTTTTGAATGTTTCTCCTAATACACCTTTGAAGATATAATCTTTCGATTGTGGGGCCCGGGTTGGGCCGCTAAGTCTGGCCGCCCATTTCTTATGACTTGGTGCTTAAAAAAAAATTTCGTTCATGCGTGACAATGGTACTCTTCACTTTGTTACTGATGTTCCATTTAGGGGATTCAGAGACACTGTTTGTGATGGTAACCCTTTTAAGTTAAGCTTAGCGGACAAAGTTTTTGACTTAAAGAAGAGCCCTGGCTTCAATTGTCAATGTTGGTCAATTATTAGGAAAATGCATTGGAAAATCTATTACCTCGCAATACGAATTCAGTCATTGAAAACTCGAGATATTTAGTTAATATCAGGAAAGTATTCACTTTTATGTGGAAGAGAATGCACAGGAAAGAAAAATGTAAATAACAGAGAAAAAGAAAAAGAATCAAAAAGACAAAATGATAATCGGATCCATTTGACAACACCGATCTTCAAGGTTGGATCAGAAGAAAGTACAGGAAGGCTCTCTAGCATTTTGCTTTACTTCAAACCCCAAAGAGTTACAAATGAAAAGAATAGAGTTACTGCCCAAACATTATTGGATTCATGATAAAACTGCAATCGCGCAATTTCGTAGAGGTAGACTTTTTTTACTACCACCTAGCAAACATAAGATTTAAAGCGCACAAGCATTGCTACATATATATAAAATATATAAAATAATTTCAAATGCCGGTGGAGGAAAGAAAACTAGTTATTTATATAAATATATATAGGCTTTCAAGAAAAAGCGAGAAATTAAAATTTTTACATTTCGCTGCTTTCATGCTAAGGCAAGGCGTATCGTCTTGGGCACGGGGTCCTTATCCTGAAAACTACTTAGAAAAATTTGAAGAAGTATGCAATTCCTTTTCGGTTTTCATTTTTTTTTCTTTTACTTTCACTAGGTTTACGGTATTGACCAATTTGACAGGCTTTTGATTTAAAAGAATCACCACAAAAAATCGATATCAGTACGTATTATGTTATATATTTTACGTTTTTAATGATATAACACAGAAACGACTTTTTCGGTTGGGACACGCCCTCTTTTGCTATTTTGATGCAATCGTTATGTTGTATACATTGAAGGGTAATTTTAGCGAATCATCGCAGTCACAAAAATGAAGACAGGAAACTGAACTATCGCACAAACTTTTTTCGATCGTCTAATAATAAGAGGGTAAAAAATGGGCGTGATCTACTTACAGAGACGTCCACGAAGCAGAAGAAGCTAAAGCAACCGTCAGAAACACCGAAAATTGTTTTCGTCTGTAACCTTTAATCCCATGAAGATATTTCTGAAAAGCTGGCGCAGATTGCAATTGTTCCCATCGTTTTACTAAAACATCCACAATTAACGACACAATTTCAATTCCAACTTATTTCCCATTTGTTCTGACCGATCGAGTTTCTATGATTATCCTAAAGTGACCCGATGTACTTGTCCAAAAAAATACTATGCTATGTTGAAAGAGTATTTATCGCTATTGCAAACATCTTATCGCACTGCAAATATGTGTAATGTGCAAACCAATCAACTAATATTATCTTTGCGTGCCATCAATTTTTGCGGGAATGTTTTTGCGCAACTGTACCACAAAGGGAAAAGAGCAAATGGAAATCTTTTAAAGAAATGTATAAACGTTTTAAGGAATTGCTTTTATTTCCCTTTGCTTTTCTCTGCATGATTCGTCAAAATAAGCAAAAGAATAACACATAGAGAACAAAAAAAAAAAAAAAAAAGGTTACTTGTATTGTCGTTATAAGATAAGATTAGTTTTACTTGACACCCGCTGATTGTTTCGTCTCACATTTCCTTCTAAATTGTTGTGAGGTGATCGAATATTTTAATACGTTGGACATTGCGTGCGTTAATGACAAGATAAAATAACATTGAAATCCAACTATAGCAGATTTTCTGCAACATCTCGTGCTTTTGTATACAGAAATAGAAAAACTATATACAATTGTAACTGTCATGCTGTTATTCGTAATTCAGGGAAGTGTCGCTGTATAAAATACACGCTGAGAGTAAGAAGGACATAAATTTTGACGTTTTCATGCTTTAATGGAAATTTTCAAAAATACATTCAGGCTGCGCACACTGTAAACAACAATGCATATGCTGTGTGTGACGTTATTTTTATATTTTTTTAAATAAAAAAACAAAACAAAAACAAATCATTAACTCCTCTTATGGCCTGCAAAACAAATGCATTGTATAACGCTGCAACTCAAGGCTATGAAGGTTTCGGGAAATGAGGATCGTCTGCTTACCTATCTATTGAAATTTCTGAAGTCACGAAAAAACTTAAGCAAACTAACAAAAGCTAAACGAAAATAGTTCCGTTAAAGGTTTGTAACTAAAGGGCATGGAAGCGATGGATTTAAAATTTTCCGCTTGCACATACAAATTTTTTCTTAAAGTCGACCACAATGGTTCAACTTTTTTCCCTAGATCTCTTTATTTTTTCAGCTATATTTTTGTAAAATATAAAAAGTCTTGAGCTAACAGTTAGAGATAACTCTTGATATTTTCATGCTCATAAGCATTCATGTTTTGTGCTCACTAAAGTTATTTCTGTTATTAGACTCAACACCACCATCTATAAAATGTAATCGACGAAACCATCAAGTCTTGCTATGCGGTTTTTTATCAAAATTTGAGCAAAAAGTTTATGGGTTAGACTTGTGTCCTTACCTTTCATTAATTTCCCATTGAAACTATTTTCCTATTAATGGTGGATTTCTGCCAACTGTGGCTGGAAGCCTTTACAATATTAAGAAAATGCTCCGAAGAGTGAAATAAATAGAAGTTGGACGTGGCGCGTCCATGCGTTAATGCCTTAAAATTTCGTTTGGCATAAAAGCCCGTCTATTGGGAGGTTAGACTTTCTCTGCATATACAAGTTAGGGTTCAAAAAATATGGACTTATGTGATCCGAGTTCCCTACCGTTGATTTTTTTGCTCAAACGGTACTACAAATTAATTTTCATCATAAAATATTGCACATTAAACCCTCTTCCTATGGGCTTACTGCCGATGAGACATCTTACATGGAGTAGGGCCAACAAATGGACCCTTGCGCTTCAAACTAGGTCCACTTAATGTGTTTATTTATTTACTATCATGAAAAAATCTTCACTACAAAAGAACTAGCGATTAGGCTTTTTTGGCAAAAAAGGGTTTGGATTTCATGAGAATCCTCATATGCGGTGGTATCCAGGAAATAGACCTATGTCGTCCAAATTCCATAAGGTTAATTACTTTGTCAATTTGATATTTATTATGACTCGAATTTTCACCATGCAAGATTGAAAATTCAACGTTTTTACCATTTAAAAGTTCAGTTTCCGTAGGAACGGTTATATGAGAGGTGGTTCAAAAAATTACCTCAGTCCGTCCAAAGTTTTCACACCAATTTAGAATGTCGAAAAGTTACTACTTAGCCGCTTTTGCCGAAATATTTGGAAAAATTGCATTTTTTCTCTACGTGATGACTTTTCAGAATGGGGCGTTACATAAGGCGCGGTTGAAAGAGCGTTCGTCCTAGGGGCAAAGTCCGTCTGTTTACCAAATTTCATCAAAATATTTTAAAAATTGCGACCTGTAGCTTGATCACAAAAATACATGGACAGATATCAAACGGACAGACGGACAGAAAAGCATTAATCGATTTAGAAAATGATTCTGAATATTGATATAATAAAAGGTGTGTCTATCTTAGGCCCTCCTGCGTCTTACATACGTCCGCATTAAATTAATATAGCCTGTAGCACATGGGGTGTAGAGTACAACAATGCGCATAAATAAGAGCAGGCGGAAGTCATAGCCAAGTTTATGTATAAGCGCAGATAAATTGTAAAGGAATCTTAATATATAAGTATCTCATATCTGTATCACTTCTAGCAAGCAATATTATGCACATACATGTGACGGAAATTTACTACTTAGAAGGGGATCTTCGTAGATATCTGAAATGACATTAATATGTAACAAGACAAGCATCAGCATCTTCAACGAGCACGCCAACAACATCATACAAATTGATTGATTTTATTGAAAACTAGCGTGACAGTCACGTCACGTTAGACTTGAACATAGTCTAACGAGGATTAAAACTTTTCATTGCTTAAAAAATGATCGATTTTTCAAATAAATATAAAATAAATAAGAGAAACATAATAAGCTTAAGGTGCACGCATTGAATGAGTTTGTATTTGCATTCTTCAAACTTGAAGAATATGAATTTTCAAAGGTTCTTAAGGCAAAGGACAAAGACGATGAGCTAGTTAATGAATTAATTGATCTGATGATGATTGAAATTAGGGATAATTTTGTTCCTGATCAAGCGAACAAGGACAAAATATGATAGTTAAAAAAGAAAAATTCCTTGACTTGGTTACAAACCACACGCGTAGACGTAACGCATAAATTCATGACAATTTTCTGTGTGTTAAGTGAAACTAAACGCTGAGTGCAGTAATCCTCTTCTCTGTTTATATCCAGAAGTTGTTCAATTTTCGACCTACGTATCTAAAGACAATATTCCCCTAACGTATGAATATGTATGTATCCGGCTGTGTGTGTGTGCGGGTGATTTGGAAACAATAACAATTCGTTGCGTACACATATATGAGATTAGTGACAAAAACTTCAAAAAGGAAGAGAAAATTAAAAAAAAAGAAAGGAAAAGAAAAAAGAGCACAAATAAAATTAAGCAACGGGTATCCTGCTGTGACAAATTTCACTGACAAACAACAACGATAGGACCTTGCATTTAATGCGCTTCACTTTGATTCCGTCTTCTTTTTCTTTTTTTTTTTCTCCATTTGTCGTCACTTCTTTCAGTTCGGTTTTCGTAACTGTTCGGTAACAGTAATTGCAGTAAGGACGGGGCAAACTAACATAATATTTAAAGAAACGTGTAAATCCATACACATACGTGGTTACGCTGTCTTTTTACTTTTTTTTTCATCACTTACTCAAGCAACCACAAGGTATTCAAATACTACACATATTGATTGATGATGACATGGCAAAGAATATGTGATTACATGGATGAGTGTATGTGGATGTGTATGCATTTTTTTTTTCAATTATTCTAGGTAGTGGTTATATAAGAATTTCGACCCTTTTTTTGTTTTCTTATTTATCAGCGTTGTACTCTTATTACATTCATTCATAATTTCATTAGCAATATGTTTGCTTGTAAGACTTTAATAACATCTAAGCGGAGACAGAGAACTTAAAAAATGTTGAATCTTTTTTTTTTTTTTGCAATTATTAAGGGGGTAGTTTTCGATTGTAAGCAATACACTAATCTTCTACTTTCCGAATTGGAAAACAGAAGCAACAAATTCAGATTATTGATGACATATCAGGGACTTAAGTTAAGCCAGACTTTCATCTCCGATTTGGCACACAAGATCGATATTGATAAGAGATAATATTAACCCGCAAGTGATTAGCCGATCAAGTAACTTTCTTTCGAAAAATGCATCAAGTCGTAAATGCAAGAAGAGAAGTAAATACGTAACAAAAAAAAATCCCTCTCTGTAAAGTCTTCATCATGGTCTTCTCGCAACCATTTCAACTTGTATTAGTAGGAGATTTTAAATCAATACTTACGGAGATTATTGCCTTCTTCCGGGATGCGGAGGTCTAATAAGTCTTGTGCCAACTTTTAAATTTTAATATGGGAACACGTGGTCATGGAGAAGGTGTAATCGTTTACTCTTATATATATATATATATCCGCATGAAATGTAGGAGGAACGAAAGCAACGTGTACCGGACGTAAGTATTAAAAAGAAGAAGGATATATGTGCCTGGTGGGCAATGACTGTACCTTGATTTCTGATTTACTGAAATTTTTTAATAAATTTCTTACAAATTGGACTTTTAAACCACACATGATATGATGCACACATTGCTTCTCTTTGAATGTTTTTCAATAAATTAATGTTTTTCTTTTATCCGTTAAATCAGACACTCACACTCATCTCTTTAAAGCACTTAAAATTTGCTAACCTCTTCGAGGATTCGACATTTTTCTGTCTTATATCTATCTAGTCTTTGAATTCACGATCAGAATCTGAAAAATTTTTCCTCCACTGACGAAAATTAGAAAAACCGATAAAGTCGATCCAAAGCAGAAACAAAAATTTCAGTTTATATTATGAGATATAATTACTGTTTTCCTTAAAAAGTAAATTTTCCATTTCTTCAACGAAAATATTTTTTGCTCGCAGTTGGCGTGCTTAAGATCGAACAAATTATTTAGAACCAAATACGATCGCATTTGCCCTTGAAAGCAGCCACGTGCGTGAAGAAGAGGTTTCCCACAAGCAGTTAATCATTCCTGTTAAGAGTTTATTTAAAGTTAAGAGATCTTCGTTGAGCAATTCAAGCCAGTTGCAGACATTTGGGGAAGTTCATGTACCCTTTGAGAAGGCACTTAGATCTTTTAAGCTTTCATACATCATTTCTTAGAAAATTTTTCAAAATTGATGGCTTTTATATCAGAGAGAGGCAATTTCGACTGCCATGGAAGGCAGGGTCCAAGTTTTTCACAAAAGCATTGGTTTTTCCTGCACCTTCAATAACTTACAATGGAAAACTGCTGCCATTTTACAGACGAAATATTTCAAAGTCCCGAAGCTATGCTTGGGAGCAGGGGAGACTAAACGATACTATTCGTGTCAAAATAACTCGTATGGAAAAGATCTCAAAGTGTCTTTAAACAAACTTTAAAATCTTAACAAAGATTTTTAGATCTTTTCCTGCTGATTTTCAACGAAGAAATTTGCGATAAGCTTTCAGCAAACCTTTTCGACAGTAATCAACCAGTTTTTTTCTGCAGCACACATATAAGTCGGGGTCGTTTAGTTGAAAACATTGTAGTTTTTTAAAAACTTTATGCTATTTGGATTAAGTGACTTACTTGTGTGTGCTTATCAACTTTAAGGCTTAATACAACAAAGTAAGTGTAATTTTCGTTAATTTCAGTTAACAAGTTTCTTACGTTAGCATTGCGTTCTGGCATATCATACTTCTCTTTAGAGGGAAATTAACAAAAAAAAAAAAAAAAACGACCCTTAAGCTTATGTCAAAAAAAAGAGTTCCTTCAGTCTTTTATTGCCTTTATGTAGATTTTCATTTTTTTTTTCGCCCCGTTTTCATTCAATGCCTTCCTTGCCTTCCGCTGGCAGTATAATTTGTTAAAAGTGTAGGATTTGTTTTTTCCTTTTCGGGTAATTAAAGCTGTGAAAATCCTTTTTATATAAATTTCATTAAATAAATAAAACAAATCATTTTACTCTTACTTAATATACTATGTTCAAAGTATTTTTTGGTCCTCTTAAAAGTCAACTAAAACAAAAATAATTAATTATAGAAAAAGAAAAAGGAAAAACAAATGGCGTTTAAATTAACTAAAATGATTTTCAAGTAAAATTTAAAATTTAATTGAAATTATAAAAGAAACAAATTCCTATTTCAATTTTGCGATTCTTGATTTTGCATTTCCAAATGCGGAAATGGGATAAGTTAGTTAGTTAGTTAGGCATTGAATTATAAACGAACTGTAGACATGACTTATCACCTGGTCAGAGAGAATTATGCATGCAAATATCGGTTTGGTAAACCAACATGCATTTAATGATTTTTATTCAAATTGCAAAATTTTTGTCCTTTTCATTTCTCTGTAAGGTTTTCAAATTCTTTCAATACTTTTTTTTCTTTTTTGTTATCGATTTATCTTTGAAATCTTTTGTCCTAAGCTAAAATAACAACAAATTATAAATTCACTGCTCACACAACAACTTTCCTTCTTTTGTTTTTTTTTTTTTTAGATTCTTTTGCATGCGAATAATACCACAGAATAAAGATTAGACAAAAAAGCCAAATGGTTGCTAAATACCGTAGCATATATATATATATATATATATGTGCATGCATATGGATTTGTTATGTGTTTATTCATTTCTTTGGCTTACGGAAAAGTAAATAACATGCACTCACTCACTCACCTGGATTTTTCGAAGTTCGTTTTTTTTTGTTCTCGAAAAGAAAATAACATTCGACCCAAAGATTAATACAAATGAGGATAATGATTAAGTAAAAATACTTAATCGATCATTCGAAAATTGTCGACTGCCCAATACACCCTATACATCCTATACACCCTATATTCTGATATAACCACCATTCGAAAATCGAAAAGGTAAAATAGTTTTCACAGACATTTCATCGTCATCATCATCATCATCAGAAGAAGAAGAAATGCGGAAGAATTTAAACTCCTATGCGTGTAAGCATGGCAATGGTTGCACAGTCGAACGAAGAACGAGGCAGAGAAAAGAAAGTTTTGAAGGAAAGTCCGAATCATGTATGTTAGTTCAGTACGTCCTTGATTACTATTCTTCTTGTTCTCGCTGAGTGAAGAGTTTGATTTGCAATAGAGAGAGAGAGAGGTATAAGGGGTTCGAATAATCGTTTAAAAAGTTAAATATGAATTTCTTGATGTAGGCTTTCGAACATATTCTTAAATATTAAGTCTTAAATTTAAATTTTCTCCTTAAGTTTCAAGTAGATTGCAAAAAAGAAGAAGAAAATAGAATTCGCAGAAGAAGAAGAAAGTACCTGCACCATAACGGATTACAAAAAATGTACTTACCATAGTATCTCAAAACGAAGATAGGCAAACCCTCAAAAGCATATGAAGCCCATCGGACCACCTTACTGCCCATTATGAGCTATAAATTGGCCGACTTTTACGCCAAAAGGAGAGAGAATGTTAATCCCCTATTTAACTTAAGGAACAGTGCTGCAGGATTATGATGAACAAAGAAAATGTTAGTGGCCGTACGGATCATTAGCATGTATATGGTAGGATAGAATATTCTTTAAGCGAATTCTTCTCGTGTCGTGTATTATGACCTATTTCAGTCTAATGAAGCCTTTACTTGCAAGCTGTACACAATCATAAGGCGAAAGAGCATAATAAAGTTATTATTGTCAAAGTGGTCCAAACAATGAATTGCAGACTATTTTCGGCTCCATTGGTGATTGTACATCATTTTCTAAATTGTATTACGAATTTCCCTTTCTAAATACAATTCCTAAGCGGATTGATGGTTGGATTCGAAGATTTACGTTCGTTAAGACAAACAGTCACCCTTCTCAGCTATTACCGAGTGTATCTTTATGGATACTACAAATCCTTTTGCCTCGCCCTGAAGAAAAACTTCAAGAACTATACAATACCTGCCTTAGTATATACATATTAGCAACTTTCCTAATTTTTGGCAATGCGGAATAATCTTTCATAACCCAATATATTTCAAAAGGCTTACGTCCATTAATAAATTCATTTTTGACGTTCACGAAGGACGAAACGAAGGCATATGCTCTTTGAAACAGCGCGACAGTTAATCGCGTATATTAAAGGTCTGATACAATATGTAGGTAGGGCTTTCTCAACTTAAAGCTGATTTCGATTTGGGAGAAAATGAAAGAGATTTAAAACCATCAGAAGAAAGTGTTTTTCAAATGTGATAAACCTCTACTAACTCTTATCCGCCATATCTACTGCCATTTTATGAGGTATATTTAGAAAGAACACTAATCAAAGGTTACTCACACTAGCCCTAAAGCTGACTTCAAACTACTCATTGAAAGAACGAACAACTTTTGCATAATACAATTAATTTTTGCGATAGAAATTCTTGACTTCTTGAATCGCAGAGAGAGAGAGAACAGTTTTTTCATCCCCAAGCATAGCGTTACACATATGACTTTAATGCTTTAGTGCAAAATTATTACTCATTATTTTCAATGCCGTCCATGTGAATTTCTTCTTAATAATCCTTATTGTTGTTATTGTAGTCAAAAACTTCGCGTGTTTTCTTATTTCATAATAAATTCAGAAATCCGTGCTATGTATAGTTGTCTTCTTCTTCTTTTTGTTCTCCGCCTTTTCATTTCATTGCGTACTGCGTCACATTGAAACGAAAAGCTCTGCTGACATCGATATCATACTCAAAAGCAGGATATATGATACTTGACGCAGCGCACATATAGTAAGTAGAGTGATGTAGCCTCATAATTGTCAAAACTGATTACATTGTCTGGTATCATAGTGTTCGCAATCATGCGAACATACGAGCATTAAGCGCAAGTGAGCTAAGCGCGGTTATTATTATTATTATTATTATTATTGAGATACTCAAAGTTTTAGTTGGAAAAATGGCAAAACTGTCCTTTCCATCCATCAGCAACCGCACAAAGGCACAACAATATATCGTTGATATTATCGAGGAAAGAGTTTTTAAGATGATAAGCAGGATCACACAATTTCGTTCAAATTCAGTAGTACAACATCAAGCAGTGATTTTCAGTGCTTCTCAAAAATCTCTTCAGAAAATTTTTCAAATTTCAAACAAGCTTTCCTCCTAGCCTTGGTACCCGGACCAATTCAAACTTAAAAGTTGAAAACAATGAAAGATCTTTAGGCACATTGGCCTAACAGCGTTTTAATTACACCCTCTTGCGCTTGCTGCTTGACCTCTCATATGGTGCTAGAAGTTTCAGTGCAAAGTTCAATAAATTTTTGATGAAAAGTTACAGGACAAATAGAAATAGTAGGATCTACGACTACGAATTTTGAAAGGTATGCGATAATTTCTAGAAGATTTTTTCAAAACTCTTGTATTTTTCAAAAAAAAGCCATGCAATATATTTTATGAAAACATTTTATTCAGGCAACAATCGATGCAAATAGATTGCATGGACGCGTCTTTGCCATGCAATGGTCCTATAAGCAGCCTCCGTTTCTACTGTTTTGACATTGGGAGACAAGAGCATTGAAGTCATAAGACCCACTCTGATTTCGTAACCTAAGCTACCATTTTCATATCAAATTATTTCGCCTTCATGCGCTTCTTTGTAGTCTTTCTCGTAGATTTTTTTCTAACAACGCATTATATAAATTATGCACTAATTTCGAACAATTCGATCTCCGAGCTCATCCTCACTTTTTCCCATCGTCATGGTAATGAATACGCTGTTCAAACCGAGTAATTCCCGGAAAAAGCGTTAATCTCAGAAGGCTGAATAGCCTTGAGGGGGAGTAAGCAGCATATTTCAGTTCATCATTTTTAGCAATCTTCCCAAATAGGTTTCGCAACACGAAGACAAGCATAGTCTTGTGAAAAAATCGAGTTAGTATATCTTTTATAAAAGGGCACACACAGAGAGGCGCTTTGAACATTCGAGTTTATCAACGATACGATAATGACGGATCGACCCCCTTCTTCTTTTTCATCTTACTTTCGAAGAAGAAAAGCTTACTGTAAATGCCGCTTTTGACTACCGATCCCGACCTACTCCAAATTCAAAAAAACTATATTGCGTACATGCAATTGATATATTGTTGTTTTGTTAAACTAGATTGAGAAACTCTGCTTGAATGTACGTACAGTGTGTTTCGTGCAAGACATCATGTTAGCATTAAAACGTACACATGTATATAAATGACACTAATAAAGTCGCGCTAAAGTTCGGTTGCCGCGTAATCATCATAAGAAAGTATCGTGCGATTCCCATATGTGTCCTTTACACAGGGATGGATGCTTTGTCGTAAGGTCGGTCGGTCGGTCGGTCGATTGTTTCGTTGCTGTTGTGATTCCTTTCTTATCTCTTAAACTTTGTTTCTTTCTTATAACAAGTGCGCCTTTTGCCGATTTTGTGAGAATCTTAACGTGAACTCGTTATTATTTGGTTAAATAAAATCCTTGATAAAAGAGAACATAATACTTATGAGTGTATTTGTTAGCGAATGCTTCGGTTATGCGTGGGTTTATTTGTCATTTCAAATACAATACGTTGTGTTTGGTGCTGTTAATACATATACACATATATATATATATATATATATATATATATATATATATATATTGTGTTGTTATGAGAGAAAGCAGGCAGTTATTGACATACATAAGCATATCAAGAAACACGTACAAATCTATGTGCATATATATATGTCGGCGCATGTATGGTGTGTCATGTACTTGTATACTTTCACACTTCCTCCCTTTGTTTTTCTCCCTTGAAACGGAAAAAAGGAAAAAAAAATTACGCGTTATTCGTGCAAAAGTTTGCTCAGTTACCGTTTTTCTCGCACTAGGGAACGAGATAATGCCGCCGCGCGAGATATTATAAAGGCCCACATATTCATCTAAGCAAACATTGCTCTCTATAGCACATATACACATATATGCCCGACCTCTGTGCACACACATATGTGTGTACATATGAGTAAATGCATGTAGTTAGTTGGCCTCAGTGTTTGCATAAACGTACATATAAACGCGGCATTGTGTTACGGTGCCGTGCCTGTCCTGTTCATTGTCGTCGTCGTTGTTGTTTTTATTGTTGTTGTCGTCTTTCGCGCGTAATTTGAGATTCGTATACCTTCATTGCGGACAGAGAGGAGGGGGGGATAGGGGTTTCTCCTCTTATTGCTTCGTCTTGTGTGTCCGCTTAAATTTGTCGTCCGTGCCGTGTTCTTAAGCTAACTCATACCCTTGCCGTATACTTTTACTTTTTGTTTTTTGTTTTGTTTTATTTTATTTTGCTTTACAGCCCTAACAACAATTGCTCTGTAGCATTCTAATTTGGCACGTAGGCAATCTGAAACAATGGATTGTCTAACCGTTCGCTTGACACACAGACGTCTATACCTACAATATTGAATTGATATACCCAACCAAGGGGTGTCCTTGTAGGCTTACACTTACATAAGTTACCTATGTTTATAACTATGTTACATATGTGTAACAACACAACACATACAAATACTTTTGTTTGTTTGTTGGTTTGTTTGTTCGAGGCAGTATGCAGCTATATTACTGTCAACTTGAGACGTTATGGCGCAGACTATGCATACATATATGTTTGGCAATTATCTTTGTATGAATGCATGTAGTATTAGGCGTTTTTTTTTTCTTTTTTGTTCTTGTTTTTTTTTTTTGTTGTTTTTGTTGCTTTCGAATTTGCCACAAAAATGACAAAATCCTTTCGTTTACAAATTCGTTTACGAATATGGCTTCATGTTGGGGGTCGTTGGAATGCGTTCTCATTAATAAGGAAACCTACGATAGTTGCGCGTATTAGTGTAATATTAACATATTCAATGCGACCATACCTATTACCTAGCTATATTAGCTAAGGGGAGAATTTCAATTAAGCAAATAAGTTGCGCGGTACGACTAACTTTAAGTATTTCTCTCGAATATCGTTAAGTTAGATGATAAACTTATACAATCCCTACACTTGGTCGAAATGTTCAATTGCTTGTAAAGTGCCAAGCACTCGTCATATTCCCAAAATATATTCGAAAATCCCCAAAATATATATATGCCCATACATTTTGCCAGCCAGCATAAAAATTCGAAATAGTTTGTCTTTCCAACACGTCCACCGATTAGAAGGCACGAAGAGATCATAAAAATCTCCTTAGAAAGTTATAGAAAGGGATAGAAAACTGAAATTGAATCAATTTGAAGGGGTTACACGATTATGAAACAAAGGCAAAACTGTATAAACATTTGATAACGAGAATCTATTTAATATTGGCTTTTATAGCATAGGATGTTTGCGGTCTGTTGGAGCGAATCAATGATTTAGATATGATCTGGGTGGCCAAGTTCGTATTCGCATTTTTAGAGATTACAGGAAGAGTTTCCCTCCAGCTTGTGATGGGCCACGGGATCTTTAACAGCATATATAGGGCACAATATATATATATATATATATCGGGCAACACATAAGCATTTATATGCTTATATGGCTTCTACTCGAAAGCGCATTTTGTCCAAATCGGAAAAATTGGTTTTTGAACTAAAAAAAGGCAGACAAATGAAATTTCAAAGGATTACAGAGTTTTACTCGAACAATCAAAAACAAATTTGATTTAATGATGTCTCCTTATCGCCCTTCAACTCCATAGATAAACACTTTTTCAGGCTATGGCTAGGATTTATGAGACACCACGCGAATATTTCTCTCACATGCATCGCAACACAGGGGGCGGGAATGTAACCTTTTTGTGCTCTTTATATATAATTATCGGATAACTCTGCTCGGTATTCACTACACTTATCCTCTCTTCCAACTCGGGTTATATTTAGTAGTTACATAAGTCCTTCTTCTTCTTCTTCTTCTTCTTCTTCTAGGCACAAAAAATGCAATTTTTTTTTTTAATTCTTCTTCCCCGGATTATGGGCGAATGAGAAGTTCGCCTTCAAATTTTGTGAATGCTGATAATAGAATAGACGCAGACGCACAGGCAGATAGACAATGGGAACTAAGTTTAAATAGATCGACCGATAATAATATATCGTATCGGATGGTAGCGTGTTTGACTGTTCAGAAATTCTGCTCACTAAGCTAGAAATTGCGCTACCTTCTGCCCACTGAGAACGTATAGCACGTAACGTATTGGCCGCGAGTATAATGAATAACTTGTTTATTATAATTATTTCCTTTTCTTTGATTAGACCTTATTTTTGCTTTTCACAACTTTTATGTCTTCTCTCAAATCGAAATGAAAGGAATGAGAAACTTGGTTGAAATTCAATAAAAATCTTTCACACACGATTCATATATATTTTCATTTCTTCATAAAGCATACACGAAGTCAAGCATAAATATCAAAATTGAATATAAAAACACTAAGCCATTAACATGAACTTCAATTAAACGGTGCGACGTTAAAATAAATTATTATTTTTTTGCAATTTCAACCCCAAAAGTTATCAGGAAAAATTGTAGTCTTTGTTAAAGGAAAACGTAAACGATAATATCAGCTCGCTTTAGCGATGGTTAATGGAATAGTGATGAAGTTTCGGTGGTGGTATTGATGATGGTGGTCGTAGTGGCAGGCAATAACAACAAACACACATATCTTTGTAATAACTGTCATCTTATCACGCATTCAACGCAGCGAAACTAAACTAATTAAAGTGTGCGCGGATGTTTTCAGCGTTAAATTCGCGTATTATACCAATGCGTATAGCGTGTACGTAATATTATTTCATATAGGATACGATTCATAAGAAATTGAACCCTTTTGGGTGCAAAGAAATATACTATATAATAAAAAAAAAATATACTATAAGTTCATAAATACACGAGAGTCGATCAGAAGCAATTTATTTGAAACAGAACAAATGTTTATTACGTTTCCTAGCAAGAGCTTTCATCTCAAAGAACAATCGATCAGAAATACAGGAAAAGGGGAATTGTTTTTATAGTTCAAACACCATCTCTTCTAGGTTGTTAAACTTGAAATAATCCAATAGCCTCCGACGTTCGAAAGCACGGTGTATTAATGCTAAGCTGAGAATTCATCATTATGTCACCTTTGTTTGGTTTATTTTTTTGTTTTTGTGGAAAGACTACTCAAGAATATTTAAAAAGATGATTACACTGTTGGAAAGTAAAATTTCCTCCTAACGAGCCTCGTAGGATTTTTTCCAATATTCGGAAATTCGCCGAATCGGTTGTTGATTCTCAAGCGATTTAAGAAAAAATGTTCCGAGTTAATTTAGATGGAATTTGCGACTGTTCAAACTACCGTGCTAAGGGTATTAGGTAGAAACACAAAATTTTCCTTCCTTGAATTTCATAAGGTTTGTGCTTTGATGTTTGAAAGCCCGAAAACTTTTCCCATTTGTTATAAAAACTGAGAAAAATGCTTCTATCTTGGGTGGGGAAGAAGAAGAAGCACTATAAAATTAAAAATGATAGGATGTCGTTGGTTTGCAGAATTCGTGCCAACCCTATAACTGAAATACTTGGATTGTCCAGGTGCCAGCTGAGGAATTTATGTCCTGCGCAGAAACCAGTGGCCAAGCGTAGATCGCCGCTTCCCAGCTGCAGTAATTTTATCAATTTGTTTGCTTGCCGTTGTTCTACCTTCAGCGCTTCGATGCATGGCTTCTTGGCATGCCGCAGAAAGGTTCTGAATTTGCCATCGTCCTTGGAACAATGGGCTATTGATTACTTACTGTCAGTACTTGCATTCCCTTCGCTAGTGGAATGGACAGGTACCCACCCATTCGTTGTGCTTTGCCGACTCATTCGGCTTATCAAAGGACCCGATCACTACCCCGAATTGTATTGTATGCCGTCTTAGAGGTTTACAGTGTATCCATTGAATAGTTCGCAACGCATACGCGAGCGCTGCGTGCAAGAATTATGTAATGAACAGCACACGATACAAAAGAAAATGGGTCTTAAGTGATACTGGGATAGATGAAAAAAATCTTCAAGAAAGAAATGTGTTAAAAATAAAATGTAAGGTATAAAGGGAAAAATCTGGCAACTTTATGCTAACAAGCCGCGGACGACACTCTCAAATTTCATTTGCACCGTTAAAGTTAGAAAATGATGATAAGTCTTTCAGTTTTACACTTGAGTATTAAGTCCAGGCCACAATTACATATCCTTAACATTCTGTTTTATAATCGTGCTCCGAAATGTGTTCCCAAGGGCCTAAATGTGTGTTGATTTACTGAGCGTAAGTTATGTTCAAGTATGGGTTATAATAAAAAACAAAAATTTCGTTGATTCAATATATGGATAACTAACTAACTGCCGGTATTATCATATTTATATATAATTCATGCATTTCTCTGATTCCTTTCCATTTACTTTATACGTAATTATGGTTCATTGTGTTGTTAAGTTATAACTGAAATAGCAATAAATCCCCACTTCCACCCAAGCGGTTTGTGCTAACAAAGACATATTCGAGACAATGTGTGCACGCAGCAAACATATAAAGCACGAGTAAGTCGCGTATTGAATATTCGGCACGTTATCAAAATACAGTTCAATAATCAAATTGTATGGTATGATAAAAATCGCGAAAAGTCCAGCATTAACATCACTACGTCTACACCTCTATATTTTCCAATCAATAACACAACAACTGGTCCCTTTTCCATAACCATTCGCATTCATATTGACGGCTCAACAACGCTATGCATACATAGTATCTGCTTCAAGCAAGCAAGTAAGTATGCATATATGTATGCTTTACATTTCTTTCATCCTTTCATCCTTCCTTCCTTCCTAAATTCCGTCTCCTTATATATCTCTTTTTAGGGTAGGAAAGGAGCTCGCTAACCTCCCCTCGCACATATTCTTAACTAGACTAATACTACTCTTAATGTTACTAAAATAGCAAAAACAACATCGATGGACGACATAGATGAACGACTATTCTAATGTGAAGCTGACGTTGTTGCCGTACTGTTTTTGTTGTTATTGCTGCTGTTATTGCGCTTCATTATAACGGTCTACTTGATGTCATACAAAGAACCTTCACTTGTCCGCATAAGAGTAAGAGATTGTTATGTACGCGTATATGTGTATGTGTGTGTTTTGTCGAGAAATGTATTTCAGCTGCCAAGTTGTATTGTGCTAAAATACCGTATCCTATCGATGCTGAATATCTGCAGTAGAAGGCATATATACATAAGAGAGCGCGCGCCTCGAATGTCCTTTTCGAACAAAAGACACGTTTTCTGTGCATACAGTCTGGTCTACATTTGCTAATATAATACTTTGCCTTATCATTCTACAAAAAGCCACGGAAAATAGTCAAACGTATTTCCACACACACATACACAGACATACACATTTCTATATTTACTCGCACACTCGCATACATGAAACGTTTTCGCAAGAACACATACACTTGGTCTATAGCAATATTACAAAAACGTATAGATGAATACGCGATAAATATGTGCTTGCGTTTGACTATACATTCTCATACCCTACAGATACCTAGGTACACCATATACATACTTATATAACTAATATATATGTAAGTAAGTAGTATTTATTCTGTTATATATTTGTTAGTACGTAATTTAAGGACGGATGCGTGTGAGTGCATGTGTGTGAGTATAATTCTTATAATGATTCGGCAAACGTTAGACGATGCTAAAGTCCCTTCTTCTTGATGGGCAAAGTCCGCACACTTGTTTGTCGATTCGTGTCCTCATTCCAAATTGGTGGGCTGTCATGTTCTATGGCGCAGAATGTATTGCCGTATTGTCCGCCGTATGTATGCGTGTGTGTATGCATGTACGTATGTATTTAATTTTGATTAGATGGCAACACAACGAAACAGCGAAGAAAAAGAAATCTATTGGCAGAATGAATGAGCTGCCATTCCGTCGTTGGGTCAGACGCTTTCGCCTTCAGCGACTTAAGGGTTTGTTACGCGAATAGCCGCTGGTGTTTTGTCGCATTTTCTGACTTTTCATTACGGCCTTTTAAATTTGTACATGCATGTGTGTAAAATACACACATGAACGTACGTTTTCGACAGCCATCCAAAACATGAATAAAAATCCTGCCAATATATTCTCATTCTCTTTGGCCGAGAGAGAGAGAGAGAGAGAGAGAGAGAGAGAGAGAGAGAGAGGGTGGTCGCCTAATGCAGAAAACCTTGTCTTTGCCATTTCGGAGATCTTTTACTTCGCATTACACAATTGCATAGACGTAAAATATTATCCAAAGCCAAATGCGACTATGTATGTACATGTATAAGCATGTATAAGTCCTCCATATATGCATGTAAAACGCGAGACTTGATATAACTTCATTGAAAAGGACCAAAGTAAAGTAAGAACGTTGATGTTGTTGTGAATGATAAATTAATCGCTATTTTTCGCGGACATACATTTTATTCATATGCTTTATGTGCTCTACTTCTACTTCTGCTGCTGCTGCTGCTGCTGCGTGCTACTGCTGCTGCTGGTCTTTAGGGAAACAAAACGAAAAACAAACAAATAACATTTCAAAGCAAAGCAAAGCAAAGCAAAATGTTGCAGACATCACTTGTCGATATTATGAAAGAAAACCAGCGAGCATGTAAATCATAATCATTAACAACAGCAGCAATATAAAGCAAAAGAAAAAAAATTCTTTTCCCCCTTTTTATATATTCACACAAATAGGAGACGTACGTAAACAGTCGTACATAACATACATGTGTGTGTGTGTGTATGTGCACAAAAATATGTATGAATTTTCGCTTAGTATAACAATCGAATTCAACGATGTTTAAAGCGGACTTTAAATGCAGGCATTGTGAAGTTTTGCATTCAGCCGTTTACCGCAAACAACGCAGTTCAGCAGACATCTTAAAATGAGGGATTTACGGCATGTGTGTGTATGCATATATATCTATACATGTATATATGTATGTGTATGTGCATGCCTGTGTACGTAAGTATCTGTTGAAAGTGAGGGTGTTAGCGTTTGCCTAAGAAGGGGTCGGAGGGCTACAGGTGATGCAAGAACAAAAGTTCCGTAGACCGTTCGAAGTTGACCATTACTTTCATAACCCAAACCGCTATACTACGCTATACCATTCTCAAAAGAGCTGACTTTGCACATTTAACAAACTTAGGCAGCAGCATAACGCAGCAGTAACATCAAAAGCAGTGCATGCTCTGTATTAGTAGCAAAAACAACAACAACAACAACTAAATGACTTGAAAAGTTTACCATATGAGTTGATTTTCCATTAGTCCTCCTGCCACTAAAGCATTCAGAATGCACATACATTCATTCAAACATATATATATATATATATATATATATATATAATAGTATATGTGTGTGCGCTTCGGTATGTAGAATATATATAGTCTTGCGAATATTGTTTCGCGGAAACCATCGACAAGTAATGTGTCTTTGCTGCATGAATGTGCACACTCAACCCAGTTTCCAAGCAATCCATTCGTAGACGTGTAGAGAGAAAACTTTACACAAACGCTCAGATATTCGATCATACCCTTGTGTGTAGCGGAGTACGTGTATTGCAAACAACTTGAGAGCTGTTACGGACACAATATTCAAATCGTCATTACGTGGACCATGAGAAAGCATTTACACACACAAACATACGAGCATACACAATTACAACAAACATATAACTACTTGGCGTTGTTGTTTCTGTTGTAGTAGTAGTAGTAGTAGTAGTAGTAGTAGTAGTAGTAGTACTTGGTTTACTTATTGACGTATTCACTGGCTAGTTGTCCGTTACATTGCCACTATAATAAGTACTTGAACATCCTCATTGGGTTGGGAGCTGATAGCTATATAGATGCAAGAAAGAAATTTGAACTACAGCAAGCAAGTGTTGCGTTTCATTTGCGGGTCTGTTACAGGAGTAGATATTTATTGCATAATTTTTTCTCTTTTTTTGGGCAAGAAGTTATAATAATGAAATTTAATTCGGTTGCGTAAGTGTACTTGTTCTTCATCTCCCTATTACGTGATCTAACCTTAGCTACATGTTTAAGGATCTTCCTTTTAAGACGTTTGACTTGGAAAAACTCTTTTTATTCAAAGCCTGCATTTTTGCTCATACTTAAGTCAGATAAGTCGTGGATCAAAGGTTTAGATATCAAATATATTATCTGAAAGCGCCGCCGTGTAATATATTGCCCAATAAGTCCCGGGATTTCACAAAAGTTTTTTTTAAAAAAATTTATTTTACGAGTTATGCAATCAGTCCAGCCTTTCTCAAACATTGTGCCTTTTTATAGAACTATTTACTGAAATTCTTAAAATCTACTACAGAAGAGAAGCATGCTTTTGGGTTTTACAAGCAGATAATAATAGTCGCTGAAGGCTAGATCTGAGCAATATGATCGATTGAACATCGAAGCGAAACACTCTCAGCTCATACTGTTTTGCCATAGTAATCATCGACTTCGACCCGGCCAAACATTTTGTGTCGCTGTTAGTAAATGCGTTTGGAAAACAGCTTTCCATTGCTTAAAGTTTCATGCAAAATAATAGTGAACGTAACATTATTTGATACCTTTAGGAATGCAATCGTCTCCTATAAGCTTCCTTTTTGATTACCAAGTATAATAATTTTTCAAAATTTTTTTTTTGTCTTTTGATCGTTCACTGGATTGAGCGTTATGCCTGCTCGTTTAAAATCAGTAA
This sequence comes from Glossina morsitans morsitans, assembly GCA_001077435.1. NCBI lineage: Eukaryota > Metazoa > Arthropoda > Insecta > Diptera > Glossinidae > Glossina > Glossina morsitans. The sequence goes on along the minus strand of CCAG010010549.1, from coordinate 2,542 downwards.
ACCAGCCAGATATTTTTGGGTTCGGAAAAAGATCGATGTTTGAGCACTTTTTTTCCAAAAGGCAGGCCATTGTTTGAAAACAAGAATATAAAACAAATAGTGTCACTAAAAGCACTTTATCGGCACGATAGGCGACATGGGAGATTTGCCGCTAGAGACGACATTCATATGGCCGTTCCTGGCCTTATTGATCGATTTCTCATGAAGAACAAAATTGATGAATTCATAAGAAACCTAAGCCTCGGGCCTTATTGGAAAAAATTGAAGAAACCTAAGAGCCTAAAACCATTTAGCGATTTCAGTCTGTTCGTCCTTTATTAAATTTTTTCTTTTCTAATGAATGCCACTGTATAAATATGAAAGCCATCATAAGAATTGCTCGTCATATACACAGACCCCACGAAAATAAAAATATTTTCTTGGTTCTTCCTCTGACAAAACTCTCCTGCGTCCAGTGTTTTACTAATTCCAAAAAATGGAAAGGACGGACGGACATTACGGAAATATTCTTCACAGATCGAAAATAAATAAGATATTCTTGGGCGTCCCAACTGCTCGTGGTTTTCATTCGCTTGTTCCCAGTTTTTTTTTTTAACTTCTGAAAAATGGAAGGCGCGAACTGCAAAATGTGAGTGGAAACACTTTTCCAAGTCCTCACATGAATTATATGTTCCACATCAATGTGGCAATTGGAATTGGGCAAAATCGCCTTAACCTACGTTCCTGAATTCGAAAACTTTCTTATTTCTTCCAAGACGTGGATGTTTATAAAATTGATCGCTTTAGTAGCAGCACACAAAAAGAACCATTAGATCTTATGTGAAATATACATGTATTCGGTTAGTGCCATACTCGATTGCCATCTCGCAGTTGCTTATAAAAAAAAGCGATATAAATAACACTTGTAAATATTAGTGCTAACAACTGCAAATGTATTGGTTTGGTATCATTTCAAAATTATTATAAATTTTAACCGTTTACAGCGAAAATGTTACACTAGTGGGGAAAGGCATTTTGAAATATGGGCACATATAGAAAACCATAAGTATTTTTCTTATTTTCCAAGCTTACATTTGTTCAAATATATAGATTATTAGGTTTTCGTAAAAATATCCCAGGAGATTTCCATACTGTAGTGTCCATAACATAGCATGATCTCTTGCCTGAAGGTAAACGTTTGCGAAGATTCGCTTCGCAAATGAGAACAAATGCTTTAGCAGTTCTTCTCTGCCCACTAACTGGGCCGCCAGAAAGTGTCTTATCGTTGTCTGCCGATTGTAATCAAAGTCAAAATCGTCCCTCCGACCGTTCTTCAGAGGGTCGGAGGCAAGCTAAAATTTACTTAAAGTGACACAACAAACTTGAAACGACAGTTCTTGGTTCGAATCCATATATATATATATGTACGTATATATATATATATATTTGTATATATTTGTATATACAAGTCTTCTACTTTACTCATTCTTTTGTTCTTCTTCTTCGTCTTCATTCTTTGTTCATTGTCAAGTTACGCTGCCCGAAAGATCTCAAATCTCTTCAAAATTTCGAATGTTACTGGAAGTAATTCAAATGACTTTACGACCCAATATTTCTCTTTTGTAACGAAATTCAAACTTTACTCACAGTCAAGCCAGTTATGGTCCGCTAAATGTCTCTAACATTATATTTTAGGTGTGATCGGAAGCTATGAAGTGCCAAGGAATGCAAGTAACCTTTCAAATGAATTGCTTTGTTAAGTAATTGATTGAAGTCAAGTCGTCATTCCAATCAAATTTTTGTATGAATTAATATCGAATCTGACGGCAATTTCCTGGTTATACAGAATTTTTGACACGTTTTTTCCAATTGTTGCATACGAATATAGAAACTTTTGCCCTTAACTTGTTTATTACGAATATGAAATATTTCGCTTAGAAGCAAAAAACCAAAGAGCACTGCAAGACGAGAAGCTAAGTGCACAAGCGATGTTGATTGGCATGATAAAATCACGAAATTCTTGAAATTCTTCCAATGAACAAAAAAATTGTAGTGAATTACTTGAAAAAAACTGAAAATGACGCGGCCAACGTAATAGTGTATAAAAGTGTATGAAGTAAATGACCGGCAGTTATAGTCGCAAGCACAAACACTTGAAACATTAAAAATGTTGCTCCTGTTTACGGTACGAACTATTTATGAAACGCGAATATCAGTTGCCGATGGCGAAAAAGCTAATGAAAAGGAGAGGGGGCGGCAGTAGGGGCCTCCGTCGCAGACAAAAGATGGCACTAGCGAGATGGCAGAGCGAGGGTAAAGGAGTGGGCTGGCGGGGGGGAGCTGTTGTTGCCAGTAACTTGAATGGACAAAGGCACAAATTCGCGTCAGACAATGATTCTAAGCACATTTTAAGGACATTTTAATGTTGGAACAAGAGAAGAACAAAAACCGTATAAAACTAAACTTATACAATACTCTAGTCGAAAACAATCTTACAAACACATATATGTACATATATTTATATGTCGTATATGCTCTAAAAACGAACAGCACTCACTGACGT
>CCAG010010547.1:0-89301 GCA_001077435.1 Glossina morsitans morsitans | reverse complement strand
TATGTATATATGTATATATATATATATATATATATATATAACTAAAAAATTACTAACAAAAAATTAACGTTAAAAAGCGAAAAATGAAAAAGTAGTAATTTCTCTACAATCTAAGTTTTCTTAAGGTTTTTTTTCAGGCTAATTGATAAAAATTTTCGAGATACAGAAAATTTTTGACTTACCTGTCACGTTGTCCATTATGAGCTGAACTACGCCCCGAATGTACCGATTCGCGACCATCGGTGCCGGCCGTGGTTCGTGTAGTTTCAACGGCCGAATTCGCGTTCGATGATTGATCGCCGGTTAAAATGTTTGGCATCATGACAGTGGCCGTGGTATGACCATAATACTTTTTGTACCACTCGGCATACGCCTGAGGATTCGTGCGGGCCATCTGCCCATAGAAATACGCCGCATACGGATCATAACAACCAGCTGTTGTAGGATAACCGCTATACATTGCGCTTGGCATGTGACGGGAATCGTGATGCACACGTGCTGAGCGCGAGCCATCTTTGTCAACATCACTTTCCCGCGTATTGCGAGAACTATGCTTCCGGTACTCTTCATAGTCACGAAGATCATATCGTGGATCTTCACGATAACGATTATCACGTGGTCTATCACTTCGTCCTCCTCGACGCCGTTCAAGTGTATTAGTCTCATAATCATCAGTTGCCAATCCAACACCATCCCTTATAGCACGTCTTCGTTCACTAATCCGACCATCGTCGCCTCGCTTGGAACTCCGAAAAGAGCGTCCGCGACTATATTCATTATATTCACCACCTTGGTCGCTACGATCGCTTCGGCGAGCACGTTCTCGCTCGCTGTCTGGATACCGTATGCTACGTCGCGATAAATCTTTACGACTATCGAAACGCAATGATTCTTCGGTTTCATACTTGGTCCCAATCTCAAAGCGTTCCTGATTACTATAACGTTGAGATCGTTTTTCGTATTTCCCAGTGAGCTCCTTGCGCTCCCGATCACGTTCAATACGTTCGCGCTCACGCTCACGTTCCGGGTAATAGTGCTTATCACGTTTATCACCATTAACTCGCTGACGCCGGATAAAAGGTTTATCTTCATCAGCACCACAGGTGCCACGATCGCTGCGAGTACTACTTTCACGATAGTGACGGTGGCGTTCCATTTCCCTCTCATGCTCCCTTTCGCTGGAGTATTCTTCGCCTTCTGAATATGCCTCTTCGTCACTTTCGTAACGGTCTATCGAACGTCGCTTAGTGGTACGACGAGAGTTGACGCGTTCTGCGTCATATTTGGAACGTGTTTTCGCCGCAATTGCTGCGCCGGTGCTATGTGACCTTTCGTTCAGTAACCGTTCATCACTCTCCTCATCATCATTGGGAGACGAATTAGACAGTAGATCTTTGCCTTTATTAAGAAGCTGCGTTGGAGACTGCAGTACATCTTCTACATTATTTAAAGCATAGTTATTGTTGATTAGTGTTGTTGGATTAGATGACTCTACATTGTCAGCAGCACCTTCAACGGGTGGCTGATTACGTGACTCAGCAGGTAGTTGTTGTTGCTGCTGGTCCTCCAAGTTTTCGCCATCCAATTCTATTTCACGTTGCTCAGCTATTTCTACTCCAGTGACAACACGTTGCTCATTATTTGCCTGACTTTCGCCTGGCACAAAATACAAATTACGGTCTGATGCATTGGTTGCAACATTTGAATTGGCGCAAATAATCACTGCACTATCCAAAGTACCTGCTACATTGTTTTCCGTATCTGTATCTTCACCATCAGCTTGTCGTTCCTCCAAATTCATAACTGTTGTTGTATTGTTAAGAGCTGGAGTTTCGGTACCAGTAACCAAACGCTCGTTGGCTTCTAATTCCGGCTCCCCTAAAACTAAACGTGACAGCCCCGGTGGAGGCATTAAGCCATCAGTTTCAAATTGCTGTTCTTCCTCCGCATGAGTGGTGGTGTTTTCTGATAAGTGACTGGTTTTTAAATATTGATTACGTTCATCGTTGAGCGGCTGTGGGGGATAGGCAGACAATGTGACACTATGCAGCACGCTTTGTGGCTGAGGTAAGACCTCCTGATTTTCTTGCGAAGGTAACTCGTTATTTTCCGGTTCCATTGTATTAACATTACCCGTAGAAGGATTAGCAAAATCGGCCGGCGGTGGAGGAGCAGTCATACTAAAAAGTTGATTATTTGCTGCTACAGGAGGCAGAAAACCAGAAGCTCGATGATGTTGAGGCAGTCCCGTTCGCTTGAAAGGATTACCACTAGTAGACGGGATCTTAATTAATGGAGGCGTTCCGTTAGATGAAGAGGGTGGTGAAGCGCCTACCGTATTAATGGGTATTTCTTCCGGATTCTGAAATCCTTGCGGTGGCATTATAGTATTTTCTTCCATTCCAGTTGAAGCCTTTCCGGTTAACGGCGAAGCAGCATACTGACGTATAGGTAAGGTAACCGGTTTTGCTTGAGACATAAACACACTACTTGGAATGTTGTTAAGAGTTGACGAAGTAGGAGATGTTAGCATCGCGCTGGTATTGTAATTATGATTTTCTGTCGAAAATTCTGATGGTGGCGGTGGAGGCGTTGCAAGGCTAGGTAAAACTACTTGAGTAAGCTCGGTTACTAAGGCCGTTGTTTGATGTTGCTGTTGTTCATTCTCCACTGAACTCCAGTTCCAATTGTCACTCTTCTGTTTGTTATTTATTCCTACATTTTTAGAAGATCGTTCTGCCAAGGTAGACCAATTCCAGTTATCATTTTGAGAAGATTGTGGACTAAAACTTTCTGCTATAACATTGATGGTGTTAACATTGGATGGTGGTAGCTGATGTTGCTGATTTATTGTAGTAGAATTGTCATTAAATTGCTGTTGTTGTCCTAAGGTGTTGTTATCGTTCCAATCGCAATCACTCCAACCATCTGATTGATTATTGTTATTGTTTGCAGAATTATCAAAGAAATTTACGGAATTCGCTAACTTTGCTGGATTTGCTGTAGCTTCCTGAAAATAATTTGGGCCTTCTTGATGTCCTCCAATGGTTTTACTATAAACATTGGCTGGCGCCTTTACACTGTGATGTTGAGGAATATTAGTATAATTGGTTGTTGCCGATGGTTGCAGTCTTTGATGACTCAAGTGTTGTGCTGTTTGTAACGATTGTTGTTGCTGCTGCTGCTCAAACACATTGTTATTCAGCAAAGTTGGTTGTTGTTGTTGCCAACCGTTATTGTTATTATTACTACTATTGGAGCTCGGCATAGCACTTGTAGTTTTGGTTGCAGGCTGCATAACTGCTGTTGCGTCTTTTTTTAAGTAGTTTTTAATTTTCCACTTGATTTGTTAAAAGAAGTAAAAAGAAGCAATATATATTTGAATGAGTTTATAAAAAAAAAATTATATATATATATATATTTATATATATAAATATATTAATATTACATTGTATTAATATATTACTATTATATATTATTATTATATTAATAATTAATATATATATATATATGTGGGCTGAAGGAAAAGCACGGATGCAGCGCTTCCAAAGAGAAGAAAATATGAATTAAACAGCAATTTCTAGAACGACTGTATTTAGCTTAGTTATTTTTAAGTGCACGAGTTTGTAGATAAGGGCCTGCACAAAAAAGTCTATAAATTGGATGCCCAATTTGCTAGGTGCTCAGCAAAAGAAATGAAGTAATGGATGATGGGGCTAAGTATCCGTGCGACCTGAATGGCGGTTTTTTCTGGCTGATGTATTCTCAAGTAGCAGTGATATCGTGCCCAGTTCATGTTGAAGAGCCTATTTATCAAACTAATTTTGACAAGGGGAGGTATTCTTAGTTTTTGAAAAAGTAAAATAAAAATAAAACCATTTGATACTTGCCCACACACTTGCATATATATATACATAATTAAAAAGGCAGAATGCGAATATATTAAATTTGGCAAAGCCTTTGCAATACCTGGTAGGAGCGTGTCTGTGGTAAACATCCTTCCTCACTCAAATATAAGATATAAGATATATGCATTAAATTCGGCATAAGTATTGTAAGTTCTTCCACTAAGGTTGGCAATGAAAATGGATCAAATCGACAAAAGGAAGTGTCCACAATGCAAGTTAAATTAAAAACCCCTCAGTTCCCAAAACGCAAAAAAAATTTAAATTTTTCACTCATAGCACAACAATCGCATTGAACACTAAAAATTGATCAATTCTACTTTCAGATAACGGTAGTAGATATAGGAGATTCAGTCACAGTCGTATATCATTTTCTTACTTACTATATGCCTTACGCATTTTAGTTGTATATGCTGAACGCGGTCTGTGAAAGTGTAACCGCCGAAGCAGCTTGTATGTGGATATCAGTTTCAACTGTATAGTCCAGCTGAAAATTTTCATAAAAAACAGCATCAAAAAAGTTACTAAACGTAGAGCAAAAACTCACAAGTACAAGAGTAAAAATTAATAAAGAGTTATACACAAGTTTTAAAATATCAGTTATCTAACAAACATATTTATTTTATTTCCTGGTTTATATTATCTAACATGTCCATTTACATTAGAAGCGTTACATAAAACGAGCCGAACTTCTTGCTTACGAAATATAACCCAGATAAATGAAGAGAAGAAGAGAAAGAAAGAAATTTGTTAGTTGTTGTCCTGAACCTATGTTGATGACGGGCACAGCGATAACAATTGTGGCAGAAATGATTATGATTATGATGCACAGTTTAAAGATAATTTTGATAATTCCTGAGACAGTTAATTCAACTACTCAATGATTGTGATAATAAATAAATTCTCTTCTCCTGCATTAGCGGATTGTGTCAAGCTGGTCAGTTTACTTTGTCGACGTAGCTGCTTTGTTTCTTATTGCTAGTGTTGTTTGTATAATTTAGGTTCACACACCAATTTGTTAATCGGGAGAAGCAACCAATATTTGCAGAAAAATGAAAAAATTCAACAATAGCGAGTGATAAGCATCTCCATATCAATGAGAAATTTCGAGTATAAAGAATGTTTGTCAATCAAATGACAAGCAGGTTTTCAATAAAACCTATTGAGTAAACTTTTATATCTCTGGTTGCACTCACACGTAGGAATATAAAATTCTCTCTATTGTTTCTGCCAATTTTTTTGTTTAGTTGTTAAGCATATGTTAGTTTTTCACTTTTTTGGTAATTTGTGAACGAGTAACATAAGAGGGGAGAAGCATACTTTACATTCACATGAAACTAACTGGTTGGTTTTTATAAAAATTATGCAAAAAGCAATAAAAAGTTTACGTGGACTTTTTCTTTTCACCTAACGCACCTACACATGCATTAAAACTTTTTATATGTGTGAAGTACGTTGGCAATTAAAATATTTACCTTCACTTATTCTTCGTTATATACCACTTTTTCTATGATTTTTGTAAATTTTCCTAATTTATTTATTGAGTTTTACATTCTTAACCACTCCTTCAATCATTTGTTACAACATTTTAAGTTCTCGATAAATTTTCAAGCAATTAAAAATCTTTTGCGACCCAGGAACCAGATTAAACACGAACGAAAAATGAAAAGCAAAATATGTCAAATTTATTCTTTGACAAACACAGAGTTGTTACAACCGAGAAACGAAATAGGTAAAATTCGTAAACATCATTCGCAAAAATTAATATGTATTTCATATATTGTGTACATATAGCGTCCACACACTGTCGAATATAGTGTTAATGACTTTTAACTGCAACTAAATCGTCAATCAATAACACCACGGAATTGCAACTGAAAATATCCGCAAAAACAGAGACGTTATCAAAAACTTAAATTTGTCGCAGAAAATAATATGATAAAAAAATGATTTCAGACAAAATTTGTTTTAACCAAATTAATTTCGTTAGACAGCTTTCGTTAAAAGTCGTTTAAGACCCTAAAAGCAGCTTTTCTATAAAGACGCCTTTTTGCGAAAATGTTTTTTGTTTTTAATGTTTTTGCATAATCTTTTCTTATATTTTCACTCGCTAAGTTTACACAAAACTGTACTTTACATATATTTTTTGGAATTTCTACAAAAAATTTTATTTGAAAGCATATTTTTTTCAAGGATAAGTCGATAATTTAACAAAATTCCGTAGCACTATACAATTTTTTTCTGCACACTTTTTTTTTTCTTTTAACAGGTCAACTTAATACGCAGCAGGGTTGCCAACATATTTTTGATCTCTTCTGTTGTATGTTTAGTACAATTAAACTGTCCTCTTCTAACCAAGTGTCATTTTATTTTTGACTTTTAGCTGACGTGTTGGTGTTAATTCGACCAAAAGCAAATTATTGAAGTCTTAGGGATTTTTAGTTGTTTCTATAAAAATCTTTACACGTATTTCCCAACATAAAAGCTAAAAATTAACAAAGTTAGTTACGATAATTCAGCTTATGGAGCATTAGAAATAACAAACGAGAAATTGAAAATCATAAGAAGTAAAAGCCATGGCCTTGCTAACAATGATAGCCCGAGTCATTGATGGTTTGCCTCTAGTGGGCACTATGCAAGACGACGAACAGGTACATATCCATAAACATGCGCTGATAATATTGAAGCGTATTTATAAAGAAAATGCTTTCGTGTAACAATTTTCAGACGGGGCGTAGTATAATTGAATATCAAAATCAAGCCAAAATGTTGTTTCGCAAATTGAGCTCACATTCGCCGGCACGCTGCAGCATTGAAACTGGTCCTTATTTATTTCAGTCGGTCAACATCAATATATTAGTAAATTATAAATTTTAACAACTGGAATTTTTACAGCTATTTAATCGAAAATGATGTCTGCTATCTGGTTATGTGTGATAAAATGTATTCTAAGCGATTAGCATTCAATTTCTTGGAAGATTTAGCTCAAGAGTTTCATGCAAATTATGGACGTAAAGTGAATTCTGTAACAAGACCATACGCTTTCATAGAGTTCGACGTTTATATACAAAAAGCCAAAAAACAGTTAACAGACCGTAGACGTAATATCAATACCATCAATACACAACTGCAGGATGTGCAACGTATAATGGTAAGCGAACGACACAGAACTTTTAAGCGTGCATTTTTTTAAAACCATGCTCATTCTTAGGTACAAAATATCGATGATGTTCTACAACGTGGTACGGTCTTATCTGAATTAGATACAAAGACACAAAACCTTTCCATGATGTCACAGAAATATAAGAAAGACGCTACATATTTAAATCGTAAATCAATGTATGTGAAAGCAGCTGCTGCCGGTCTTATTTTATTTATAATTGTACTGTATTTCTGGGTTTTGTAATAACAACTGCACTAATATACATTATTAATACTTAATACAATAACAAAGGGAAAAAGTTATGAGAGCTGTTAAGTGTATATGTAGCGGATAATTTATTATTAATTTTTAAGTTTTATTTTTGGTTTTTTTTCTTAAAGTTTTCTTGAAAGTGGGTGTGAAATGTCGGAATTTCCTTTAGGTTAATAAAAACTAAACATATTAAATAAAAAGACTTTTTTACTCTAACACACAAATCTCTGCTAACCTGATTTCACTTGCTTTTCATCCTCTTCAGAGTCGGTAGATGAAGATAAAGCTTCCATTAGTTTTTCATCAGAAAATAGGTAATTGTTGGATGTCTTTTCATAGATTTCGAGCTTACGAAAACGTTCCTTTTTTCGCTTTCGTTTTTTCTCTTTCTCTGAAACAATTTCATCGGCTGGGTTGGAATCTTCCATATTTGTTCCTTGTTCTTCGGTCAATGAAGACTTCCACATTTTTTGCAGATTTAAACGATGTTGTTTAGTTTCTTCTTCAATGTCTTCATCTGCAAACAAAAAAAAGAAACAAAATTTTTAGGAAAATAAAACAAATGTACGTTGAAATTTTCGACCCTACCACTGCCAATGATATCAAAACCTTCAGGCAATTCTTCGTAGCTAATATAAACTAAAGGATACTCCACAATAGTTTTGTTCGCCAAATTCGTCTTTAAAGTTTGATTAACATTCAGCAAATAATAGCGATTACGGCTGCGTTTAACTCCTTCAGCTTTTAACATAACCTTCAGTGTTATACAATTAATTTATTTAATTTAAAATTCTATACTTTATAAAGTTCGATTTTACCTTAATATTTTGCATTCCCTTACTTTGATAATATTCTAAAATCCTTTTTTCCGGCACTAGTTCTAAGCAGTTAGGATTTACGTATTTATCTAATAGTTCCCATAGAAATTTTTCTTCATCACAACGTTCATCATTGTAACATACGATTTTACCGTTTTCATTGGCATTAATAAAAATCCATTTTATTCGCCAAAAAATTTTTTTCTCCTTATAGCAATAGTAAGTGGTGTTCTCACGATGCCTTAAAAAATTTTGAAGTAAGTATTTTAAATTCGTGGTTCTTCGTCGTGCTGCTTGACGCAAGCGGTTCAGGTGTATAGGCAAATCGCGGTTATAACTAGTATAACGTTTAATAGTATCCGTTTTACGATTTTGTGCATAACGAGTGCATTCTTCCAGAAAGTAATAATCGCTCATAAAATCCTGTTTCCTCATTTGTTTGAGGGCTACAAATTTAGTTCGATCACGTATGCCATTACAAAATAACTCTTTTTGTGTATTGTAACGCATTTTAGTGAACAAGTTTTCACTTCACATTTAGGGCAAGTATACCGACTCGGCAAGGCAGAACAAACTTCACACATTCCCAAACGTGAAGGTAAGCTACGAATACAAATTCATACAGTTATTAAAAACTTTGAAATAATAATTGTACATATACTTGTTTCTCCCTTCATTAGCATCGGTCATTGCTTGATTATTAGGCTTCAATAATTCTGCTTGGTTACACAAGTCCATTGGGATGTTTTCTTTCAACTATTCACTCTATGCACTGTTCACGATTTACAGTTTAGTAAATTTTTTGCAAAGTAGAATGATAACAAAACAAATGTCATAAATATACTGAGTGGTTCTAATGAGAATAAAGTGAAAAGTCAAATATTGGAACATATTTTAGTTATAAAGTTAAATGTGTTGCTTAGGACAAATAAAATTAAGGACTTACACAATGTTTATTCCATTTATATTATATAATTAAAATATTAAAATCACAATTCATGAAAATTTTTTTATTTCAATGAACGCTGGTGACGCTAGAAGTGAGTTATTTGAATTGTAATTTAATTTTAATATTTTTATTATATATAAAGAAATTTAGATGTTTTTTTAACTGCCGTTATACTAAGTTAGTCGGTATTCTGTGAAAAACTTGGCTCTAACAAATAATAAAGGAAGAAAAGGCAAATTATAAAATCAAACAGTGTTGTCTATTTACGTAAATCATTGCCTTTTTATTGATTAGGCAGTAAAAATATTATGATAATTCTAATAAATTACTTGCACTTACAATTAATTTATTTTTTAAAATGAATGTGTTGGGATAGATAAAAAAAAATCATACAAGCGTTTTCCGCTTTAGCTGCATTTACTTCGATTCATTAAGTTCCAATGTATAGAGCGTTGGCTTAAATAAGCGTTTATTTAATTGTTAAAATAAGCACAGTACTAAAGAAAACAATGTAAACTAAAAATTCGCCCCCTACTTGGCACTTAATGGAAATGCTCGTGTTCTAATACTCAAATATAATAAACATTTACCTTGCACTGAACAATAATATTGCTTTTTGCAATTTCTTATCAATAATAATGAGAGTAATGACCTTTCGGTTGAGAACTTAAAAAAAAAAATCTCAGGTTAAACATTAAACAAAAATCCTCAGTAATGGTTTATTCTCTTTCCAGGTACACTTTACTCTCTTTTTCCTGGTTTGGAGATAGGTTTAATGCTAAAACGACATTTACAAATGAAAACAAACTTATCAAGTATGTTCTCACTACATGTACGCAGAGTGGCTTACAGTGGACATGAGTTTTCGCCGTTGTTCACATTGCAATATCAACGTGGCTATAGCTCTCATAAGCTATGTAAAATGTTAAATAAATATTTTCTATATAATTCAAGTCAATTAAAAATGTTTCAAACTTTTGAAGAATGTGTTTTTCAAACAACGCAAAAGCTATCATGCTCTACATTAATGAAAAAGAGTAATAAGCAAATAATTTTACAAAAAACGCCTAATAAATATAGAAACAACGAACAGAAATACATTCAATATACTGAAGATCAAAAATATGGGGTATAATTAAAAAATCAACATTGATCAACATATATTATCAAAACATATTATTTGTTCTGTCAGGAGGCAGTAGAGACTTTGAACACTTTGCAGACGAACGCTGAGACCTTGCGTTTATCTATGAAACACAACGTTAATCATTTGGAAGATACCCACAAATATTTGTTGAGAAGTGGTCTAACATTGTTCGATCTGAAAAAGCTTTCCTATATTCATGTATCGGGAACTAAAGGGAAGGTAAGAAAGAATTTAAGACCTTTAAACACTTTAAAAATATTCTAAATCTTAATATTGAATATTATTGTGTCCAATTTTATGTTATCTTACTGAAGGGATCCACTTATTTAATTTGCTATGTTTGTTTATTAATATTTTGAACAAACTTTTTTCGTTTTACTCAATGCCCATATTAAAAACACAAACGAAATCTACAAAAGTAGTTTATAATACGCAGTGTTTACGGGTGCGCTTATCAATATAATATTGATTCAACGTAATATGGGCACGTGAGCATACTCAATATACTTCCATCAACTATAAGAGTTTTAGGCATATCTAAAATTTTGGTCTTTTATTCCTGAGATTTGTTGGCTCTATTAAAGCTCATTTTTCGGTCTAAAATCTTCCATATAATGAAAGCGTTTTTTTGTAGGCGCCAATACAATGACTGTAAGAATTTTCAATAATCTGCTTTTTTACAAATTTTATGTTTAGGGTTCTACTTGCGCTCTCACCGAGTCTATTTTATACGCTTACGGCCTTAAAACGGGTTTTTATAGTTCACCGCATTTGGTATCCGTAACCGAAAGGATACGAGTGAATGGTGAACCAATATCAAAAGAGAAATTTACTCGCTATTTTTGGAAGATCTACGATAAACTGCAAGATGCCCAGGACTTTGAACATGACATGCCTGCTTATTTTAAATTCTTAACTATATTGGCATTCCACGTGTTCCTAGAAGAGAGGGTAGAAGTAGTTATTTTAGAAGTGGGTATTGGCGGCGAATTGGATTGTACTAATATTGTACCGAATACAAGGACAGTGGGAATAACTTCGCTTGGCTTAGAGCACACAAGCCTGTTAGGCAAAACATTGAGTGAAATTGCATGGCAAAAAGCGGGTATTATAAAACCTGGCTCAACGGTGTATACCTCGGCAACCCAAGAAGACTGTATAAGGATAATACGTGACAGATGCAAAGAGAAAGGAAGTGCTCACTTTCATAAAGTGCCGGACTTTGAATTATATTTTCAAGATGAGAAAGATCGCGAGCTAAAAAAGTCACTGAATCATGTTATCTTATTAAATGGCTCCTTGGCCATACAATTGGCTTATGATTGGTTGAGGCAAAATCGTAAGGATATGAGTGAGAGGAAAGAAATTAATAAGGCATACTTAACGAAGCAAGTGGTGGAGGGTTTGATAAACTGTCATTGGCCTGGAAGATGTCAGATGATTAAATATTTAAATTTAAAGTAAGTTTTGCATTATTTAAATAAAAACTAAAAGAACCATTCAGTTTATGTTGTTATCGTTCAGCATGCATTTAGATGGTGCCCATACCTCGGAAAGCATGAATATTTGTGGGAGCTGGTTTTCTCAATCTGCCAATTACTCTGGGAATCCGAAAATACTGATTTTCAATACCACCGGGGATCGCGATTCTACAACACTTTTAAAAATTTTGAAAAGCTTCTCGGATTTCGATTTAGTTTGCTTTTTACCGAACGTCATTACTAGTGCCGCTAGTAATACCCCAGACACACAATTAATCCACGCCCATGCAGAACAGTTGGAACGCGCAAAAATGCATGCATGCAATTGGGAACTTTTATGTTTGGAAGATCGTACACCAAATTTTGCTAAGATATTTCCCTCATTGTTGTCGTGCTTTCAGTACATACAAGACGAGTTTGACAAATCTCAACAATTGGATGTTTTGGTAACAGGATCTATACATTTATTGGGTGCCACCATATTATCACTCAATAAGCTGTATAAAGATGTATAAAAGATTATGTTGAAAAGCAAAAAGGAAGAGTATACTTACCCAAAATACCCTTTTAAACAAGCTGCGGAAGTCTTACAAAAGCATACTTTATGTAAATATGAGACTTTCCGACATTTTCCAATCGTTTGCATTAACATGCTCGCACCATTTTGAGTGACAACTGAAAGTTGATTGCTATGATGTTTTCCTAAGTTTGGGATTAAGCATAAACAACCTAACATAAATAAATGAAAAACTAAGAGAATCTCGAAAGAAAAAAAGTTTGTTCGTACTTTTCTAGCACAAATTTCTTTAAGGGCTTTACTCAGACGAAAGACGTAGATTGGTTTTAATTAAATTTTTTTACATACCTTATTTGAGCTACATTCTTCGTTATCTACTGACGACTAAAGTGCCGACACAAGGCTTGCGCTACGCGTTTTGCGTTCTTCACGTATCGTCAAAATAAAGTTGATTGTGTGCATTTAAACCAAGGCTAACATTTAGCTTGCATTGCGTTTTGCGTTAACGCGAACATTTGGCAAATTTTTAAAGTTCATGCGTGCGTTATTTCTAACAAGCAAAACACAACACCCACACTGACGTGTTTATAAAAAGAAAATGAAATCATATGGTTTTATATGCTGTGAAAAACGACTGGAAGGAAGGAAAAATTAAATAAAATTAAATAATAAACTACACTAAATAAATTGCATGAAAGAACACTACATTTTATTTCTCCAGCTTAAATGAATACTACGTTTTGTTGCTAAATTATAAAGTGAATGGTATATTTTTTTGCTTCATCATAAATAAATTCTATACTTTATTTTTGCTTTATTGTAAGAAAAAATTCATGTTTTCATTACATTTATATTTCAGTAATTTTCTATTTAAACAGATTTCGTTATCATTAAACTGGGTTTTAGTTTAAATAATTTTTCAAAATACTGCAAAGATGAAGTCGCTTCCGCTGATGTTACTTCCCGATAATCTTATTGTTTTGCATAGGTACCCGTCTAGCGTTTTCACAAAATTACGTAAGACAACAGTAACCTTGATCATTTATCATTGCTGCAGTGTTCTCGGGATTCACGTGGATGGGGCTTAAAAGCACACTCCGACGAGACGCCAGTATACCTAACGCATTATCAATTATGCTTCTTTTCCGAGATAGCCTTTTACTGACAGTTTTCTTGTCAGTTGTGTGATAATTCACTTTAAATTGTTCGACATGATTACAATACATATAGTTGAAGGCGGTCACAAATAATCCATCGACATCTCGGTTCCTATGTAAAGATCTTACCCAGAAACTCTGTTTGTATTTACGACGACGACGATAGTGCTCCCATATCATTTCCATTATCATAATCAAAATGATTAAGTCATCGCTATTCACCTCCTTTTGTCGCTGGAATGCTTCCTTGCAAACCTATTAAAAATTGCTAATTAATTTTAAATATTAAAACTATTAACTACAGTGTGAAGTTACCAGTTTCATGGATTGAAAGCACAAGCATAACCGGAATGGAATAGTGAGTAAATCTACATACAAATATGCTTTTGCCTGTGTACATATATAAATATTTATTTGTAATGTTTGCCACCAGGTGAAAATTATGGAAGTAAACTTTTTTTGCATTCCCTGGATCGTTTTGCTG
Organism: Glossina morsitans morsitans; assembly: GCA_001077435.1. Lineage (NCBI taxonomy): Eukaryota > Metazoa > Arthropoda > Insecta > Diptera > Glossinidae > Glossina > Glossina morsitans. Next base: position 75,428 of record CCAG010010547.1, on the reverse strand, counting down.
GAGGCCTCTCAATTGAGGCGAACAAGCGGGCATATCTTCTGTATTTACAAATTTAATTGTATTGAAAAGATAAAAGATATAAAGAACATATCCGCTTGAAGACGTTTTCTGAAAACTAAATATTTGCCTTTTATTTATATAAAACTACTACAAAACTATGATTGATTTGCAATCCGTTTTAAAATATTATAGATTTATATGTTCATTTATTAATATATTATATAAAATAAAACTAAAATTATAGATATTAAGGACCAAAGTTCAATTTCACAATTCAAACGTTTGCTAAGAAAAGAAAATATGAGGGCAACCCATCAAATAAAAATATGCTTTTAGTGATAATACATCTATTATGCGACATTTGCCTTGCATGACTTATACTCCAGTTTGTGTCTGGTTAGAGTTAGCTTATAGTTCCGCCAAGGAAGGGATGTACGTCTAATGTGGCATTTAGATTTGGGTATGAAAAAATGTGCAATAGTGCGGAGAGCTTTAGTCATAATAGCAGCATTGCAGTTACCATTGAAAACGTTACTATTTAGAGTCTCGTCGCCCAGCTTGGACTAATTAACACAATCAGCTTTATGCAGTAGAAATCTTGGATGTTTTGGTATAAGAAGTACTTAGAGCTTTACATCAAAAGTGATCACTCTTATGAAGACTATTGGGGATGAACCGCGCAATAAAAAAAAGACACCAAAAAGGTACACCTTGCTAGTTAACTAAAAGATACGTAATTAGTGGTCAGAGAATTCCAATTAAAAAGTTGCATACAAAATCAGATTGTCCATCATCTTACTGCCCCATCGGTTCATTGTGAAATCTTAGAGAAAGTGATTAAAGCAACTTTTATGAAAGTCAACCAACCAACTTATTCCAGCTCAATGCTGATTTTAATAAGAAACTTGGCAAGAAAGTTTATGCTCCAAAAGTCAACTGGCATGATGCTATTAACTATTAAAGCGACCGCTAAAAGGATGTGACATGAATGCCCGAGTTACTTACTTAGCAAAATAAGCTAAACTGATAATTAGACTTCTCGGATTTGACAAGTTTGCATTGGTCCACATTATTGTGAACGTTATCCTATAACGACTGACTATCCCCATAGGTTATGTCCTCCCCATTCCTTTATAGGTCTGATTTTCACAAATTTTGACCATCATATTTTATCCATATTCGCGAATGACGTAGCAAATCGAAGCCTGAAATTAAGGGCAAAAACCACTGCCTGAATTATTACCCTGCTTCAATAAATGGAAAATAACGATAAGCTGATAAAAAATTAAGGCAACATATTGTACTAGGAAACGTAAGGTTTGCTATATTCCACAGGCCAATATAAGAATGAATAATAACACTCTCCCGTGGAAAGCAAAAGTACGATATTTAGATGCATGATCACCGAATGTATGTGACAAGGTGAAAAAGTATTAATTCGTATCTTATACCCTATACCCCTGAGCAATGAAAAAACAATGAAAAACTCAAAACTCATTCAAAGTCAATGTTTTATGCCGTTACAGTCTTCGCAGCCCTTAACAATATTGCAGGTAATCCACAATAAACTGTCAAAGCTATCATACAATCTATCACAGCACGGAGCTGGTTTCAACACAAGATCAATATGCCATCAGACGCCTTATTTCTGATATCGTTCATATTAATGAATTAGCGCTATCTTAGATCTGGCCAGCAGTGCAGTCCATTAAAAATATCGTCTATATGTATAGAAAATTTTGTGATGATAAATAAAATTGAAATGTAAATAATGTAAGTAAACCGATAAATGAAATGAACAAATCTATCGTTATATAAAAAATCTGTAAACTTCAACTTAATTTCTCAAGTTAACGTATATTGCTTCTTTAAGTAGTTGTTGTAGCGTACGAATTCTGTACGCGATTGCATTCTTGACATTTTGATTAATGCTATAAGAGTAATGTTATAAATATAATTTGTCGCATGCTATTAATATTACTGATAGTCTCAGCGCCATTAGAAGAACTAAAGAAGTTTTTTGGTAACAAATTTTTTAAACAAATTTTTAATATATCTTGCTTAACTTTAATTAAAAAGTATATTTGATCAAAAAACTTGCCACGAATTCTCACGAATTTTTGTTTCTTTACGATCATATCGCATTTTTAAAATGATTTTACTCAAAGCCCAGTTCCCAGGCGGTTTTCTGTATATGCAAAGTTGCACGTTTTCCGGTTCATAATCTCTTCTCTTTTTTCTCTTTCTTCAATGGTCAATTATTAGCGGATTTTAATTGGAAACCACAAAAAGCATATCAGCACCTATAAAACCATTAAAACCATTAAAACCATAAAAAAAAAAAACACATGATTAATAAAAAATTGCAATAAGTGAAAATTACATTGTAATTGTTTCTAGTATGAGCATAGACTTAAACTGCTTCCGCAGTTTAAATATTGCGAGAAGCAATAGGAAGAATCAAAGTCAAATTAATGTGCAAGGGGAAATGATTTTAACAATGATTTTCAATGAAAATTGCAAAGAAAGCAGAGCTCTTTCGAAATAATATTTAAAACGAAGGAAAATAAGTAAGAAAATTAAATTCGATCGGAAACCAATCCGTTAATACACCAAAAAAAAAAAGGTAAAAGAAGTAAAAGAACAAAATTTTCATGCTCCATAATACGGAGTGGGCGCAGTTGATTTCTTCTATTTTTAAAATAAGCGTGTGGGCGTTGCAGGCGTGTCCTTTGCAAAAATTTAGGTCATTTGCAAATTTGTAGGCGTTGTCTTCATTTTCGCTAACGGGAGAATGTTTACCATACATACTACAAAGTTGCGCAAACAGACAGATGGACAGACGAACAGGCGGACATGTTTAGGTGTAATTCAAATTTCAAACTGGCGAAGAATTTGTATACTTTGAGGGGTTTTTGAAGCTTACGCGCGTTATAAAGGCATTGAAAAACTAATTAAGTTTTGATACACTATAATGTTGGGTAGGCGTGGTCAGTTTTTTTCATTTTTGTGCATGCAATGCTACACCATCGCCCATAGAATATGCATTCAAATTTTTGTGCATTTATTTGCTGTAGCGTATGAGTAATGAGTAAAAAAACAATTTGTCATTCCTTTTGAAAGTCAGAGGTGTTCTCCGTTTACGTAATGCTGTGGGCGTATCCGTTAACCGATGTGGTCCATTTTCAATAGTAATCTGCGTGCAAGAACTTGAAATATTTGTGCCAAATTTGAAGTCGGTAGGCCATGGAGCATGTTTACGACAGACGGACAGACAGACATGCTTAATCGATTTCGTATTTGATGGTGATCAAGAATCTATGTACTTTGTGGAGTCTCTGATGCTTCCTTCTGGGCGTTGCAAATGCTGTCACAAAATCAGTATATCCCCTTTCATCCTTCGGTGATAGGTATAAAAATAATGTTTTTTTTTTTTTTTTTTTTTTACTTTTATTTAGACTGTTTTTGCTTTGCTCGCATGTATTGCAATTGCAATTAACTTACGTGTTATGCTCGCCTCCGACTTTTGTCAGATGCGAGTGACACAATTTGCAATTTTGATTAGAATGCTTTTCGATTGCGATATGAAATCAAAATTACCGGAACGCAGCTGAGTCCGCCTTATGAGCTATATTAAGGGCCCTTGGTAATTTTGCATTTCGAATTATGATAAGTGAAGGCGTAGTAAGAAACGCTCATCTTGTTCGTATAGACTAAGTAATAAGTGTTTGAAATGCTGTCAAGTCTTGAGATTGTATTCCTTCTCCTTGGATATGCGAACATTGGTTTTTGCAAAGAAAAGAAAAAACAGAAAAAAAAAAAATCGGACGAAAACGCTAGAAAATTCCGTTTATCGTGGAATGAGTGAATTATTTACATATTTATTTATGAATTAATTAGTATTTTGCTTAATTTTTGTATCATTATAAATGCAAAAATTAAGTTTATTACTTAATTAATTAAAAAAAAAAAATAAAAATTAAATTAAATTATTTAATTTCCTTTTAGCTTTTCGAAGCTTTTTTTGTTTTTTTAATTTTTTCCTTTCTCAACTTAAGCAGCAACAAAGAAATGAACAATTAAAGTTTGTCGCTATGAATTCTAAGATTTCCTGTCTTTTCGAATGGCGTTCACGTAATCGACAATACAACAACCTCACTAAAGCCTCAATAATAAGCAGCTTTTTTTTTTGCAATGAAAAAGTAAAGCTTTAAAACGAAACTCAACAAAGGCAGGGAAAAAATGCAAAAGCGATGAACGTCTTGAGTGCAGCCAGCAAAATAAGGCTTTTAAAAACTTGAAAACTAGTCTTGATTTGCTAGGCTACGCACAAACAACACATTAACTCGGTGAAATCAGTAACGCAGATGCTTAGCTTAGCTTAGCTTTACGTTTACTTTAAGCGTAGCACAAAAAATAGGCAAACAAAACGAAAAAAAAAAATAAAATAAATTTTCATTGTGGATAAACCTCTGTAAACACATCTTTGTAACGTTGTATTGTGTAGTAAAACAACTTTAGAAAAAATACAAAAGTGATTACACTAAGCGATCAGTGAGTGGTGTTGGTGGTCTTTACGCGGATTGCACTCAGTCCAGTTTTATTTAAACTCTTGCCTTAGTTGAGCTCATCTAAGGCGACGCTCGATACAGTCAGTCGATGGTGCGCGATTCTTTCAGAATGGATTTCAAGTGTTTTTGTTTTTTTGTTTATTTTTTTTTTTTTAATTTATCGTTTTCTTCTTCTCTTCTTTTCTCAATGTAGCAAAAAAGCAGCCTTTCATAAAAACATTTATTTTTGAAACAAAAAAAGGAAAAAAAAAAAAAAACACAAAAAACATCAAACTCATAATTATAAAAGTAATTAGTTTTGAAAAGCACTGTAAAAACGGTATAAAAGAAACAAAAAAATTAATTATTAAATCTTGTTTTTAATATCGATTACACTAAACGAGTTGTAACGCATAATACATATTTTGTTTGACATTTTGAAGCGGACTCTTTAAACGTAGTTGTGATTGCTTCTCGCAAATATTTTCAGAAAATCGCCTGATAGCATTAGCCAGGATTTTGAAGGATTTTATGTCGTATTACGAGGGAAATAAAAGTAAGTTACTACTGTTTTTAACAAACATTGAGAAATAATTTCCTTTGGTGGTGCATCCTGGATAGCCATGGACGTTCATGAACAATAACTAGTATATTGTTTATTGCCGATTATTGGCAAGTGGTTGTTGAGATTTGCACACCGCAGATTACCTTTGTGCCCAAAATATTTGTTCACATCAATATTTGCTATCCACAAGGATACATCTTACTTGGCAACCCTTTGATCCTTTCGGGTCAAAATATTGACCCGGCTGATTTCCTTGCATATAATAATAATAATAAAAAAAGTAGCAAGTAAGAATATAAAGCGCGACAAGGCCGACCATTAAATACCCTACACCACATCATCTAACAGTATTCTTATTTTTATTCTATCTAAAGGCATATTTTTCATGTGCTCAAAACGCAGCCTTATGTAGCACAAGTTTAATTCTTACATAGAATAGGATCCAAAAATAGACGTAGATGGTCTAAATGTGATAGAGTTCATTTTTCTAGGAAACTACTATTATGTTACGGGTCAATTTCCATTACCACTTAAACTTTTTCGCTCTATAAAGGATCAATTTTCGCCAAAATTGTTGTCAGGGCTGAGATGGTCCACATTTCATAATTTATAATAATAATAATAATAATAATTTTTTTATATTAAATCACAATTATGAAGCATTGAAAATTATACCTTTTTGTCGCATGAATTTCAGTTCAGGCGGTCCAAAGTTTTCATACCACTTTCGAATGCCGAAGCCACTTTTGTCGAGAAATGTGAGAAGTGAATCGATCCGAACCATTGCGTTCGTCCTTGGGTCGAAATACATCACTGTACCAAAGTATCTCAATAATTGCAACCTGTGGATTGAATACAAATTTACATGGATAGACGGACAGACAGGATTAGATCAATTCAGATTACGATTCGGAATCGATCGGTATAATACAAGGCCTTAAACCCTTCTGCGTGTGACATACGACCGCGCTAACTTAATATACCCTGTACCACAAGTGGTGTTGTGTATGAAAATTTTCTGCACATATTTGCTTAAAAAAGTTTTCCAACATTTTTGTAGAAGGCGAAAATAACTCAAAATAACTCAAATAAAAAAGTAATTTTTCATAGCATCTTCTAAGCCGCATGCCTACAGGGGGTAATTTTCTCTTTAATTCTAAGAAACAAATATAATACGAAATGTGATGAAATATTATTCAATACTTGAAGTGAAGTGCGTAGGATTTTTTGAATAATATTCCTTGTAAGGGATTGAAATCAATATCAGATAAATATTTATACTCTACACCTCTTGCAATCAATTTAGAATCATATTCTGAATTAATTTTCAGCTTGTGCACGTCTCCGTTGGCTGTCCATTTATAATTATATTCAATTATTTTTGTGCTCCAATCATTTTTGCAACCGCTCAATAAAGTATCCTATCATGAAGCTATCGCTGAATGTTCGTTAAAAGCTCGTTTAAGTTTTTAACCAGTGGCTTACGCATTCGCAAAATCGACATTTTAAGCTATATACAGAATTTCACGCGTTGTAAAATCTTTTCGCATTTCTTGAATATTTAAAGATTCATATCAAACGACGAAAACATGATGAGAATGAACAAGTCTCAAGATTGCATGATCCGTAAAGCATAGCATGTAGGTAGAAAATATCTCAAAAATTGCGACCTGTAGCTTGAACACAAATTCACATGGACACACAATTCAGATGGGCAGATGGACGGACAGCCTTAGATCAATTCAGATTACGATTCTGAAACGATCGGTGCAATAAAAGTTGTGTCTATCTTAAAACTTTCTGCGTGTTACATATGACCGCTCTAATTTAATATACCCTGTAGCACCACACTACACACCAGGTGTGAGATGGATATCAGACTATTTGATTTAAGACGAATTTCTTCTCTGTTGAATGGTGTTTTACTTTAAATCGGCATATTTACCCGGCGCTAGTACACCCTGCAGGTAACGCCGATGGACGGAAGGAATTTAAGCCGAACTGATTCAGGCACTTGTTAATTCCAAGAGGAAGAGCATAAATATTAACATAACCGAGCATTATTTGCTTCAGCAATAATCCTTTTTTCTCTTTTTTTTTTTTTTTTTAATCCTTTTTTCTCTTTTTTTTTTTTTCTTGGAATGTTGAGTGGTGATGAGCAACAATTGTAGTCCATGTTAAGGATGAAAATGCGCTTGAAGATGTATTTGAAGGTATCTCTGAATTTGGGTATGAGAAAAACCTTTAGTTTGTGGAAATTTCTGCATTTTCTATTTATGAAAGAAAGGAGGAATGGAGTACAAATTCGAGATATAAAATGAAGACTAAAACGCCCATAACTTGGGCTCGAGACTTTATTGAGGAAATTTTACCAACAAAATGCTTTATCTTAATAAAAGTTATACAAGTTTTGTGTTAATAGTCTTCTCGCCCTCAACACATATACAATATGTAATGCTGTAATGCTTCGGTCGTTCATTAAAGTTTAAGAGACACTGCTTTAAAGTATAGAAATTCTTGTGTTCAGCATTAAATCAATCAAAATCTATATATATATAAAAAAAAAAAAAAATATGTAAACGGAATATGTACCGAAAATCTAGTTTCCACTTGTTAAGGCAAAATTTTTGGCACAAACTCAAAAACAATCTCAATTTATATATATATATATATATATATAATTGAAAACAATTTATTTTTATTTTTTTCTTTCCAAAGAGCTTTAAACGCTTGAAATTCCATTAAAACTAGTTTTTGATTACCTTTTGATCCAAATACTTGTGCTGCATGGACTTTATGTACGAGGCGACTGCATAGAAGAATGTTTATACGAATCTAACGAACGTAAAGAAAGAAACTATATGCATGCATGTATGTATGTATGTATGTATGTATTATACATGTATGCACATATATGTGTAAATATTAATATATATATATATATATATATATGTTTTATATATATATTTGTTTTTTAAAAAAGATATGCAGACATTGTTCCGTTAAAACTATCTAAATTATGCATAGGCGATATCGGCATTTGGGTGAGTAAGTGAGCGTATGACTGCTCAAAATCGATAGCAACTTGTTACTTACTATAAGATGAACACAGACGACGAACAGGTTTTTTAGCATTTTTAATCAAACAGAAAACATCGGTATTCAAATGTTTTGTCAATTTGTTTACATACACACACTGGCGCGTACATACATAAATATCAATATATCAATATATATATATATATATATATATATATGTATATATTATTGCACGCTGCCAAGCACGGACAGTAAACAATATTAAGAAAATATTTTGGGATATGTGGGGGGCGTGTTTGTTTTTCATCTTCTTCTTCTGTTTTTAAAGTAAAAGATAAGCACATCCTCATCCATCATCGTGCGAAAGAAAGAAAGAAAGAAAGAAAGAAAGATAAAGTCGGAGAAATCATTTGAAATCCATTAGACAAAGATGATAATTTGTTGTCTCTTTTATTGAAGGTGTGCATGCACATAGGTATTTATGTATTTATCAACTACAAAACATTTTGCGTGCAACTGCTGTGTTGGAATGTTGGAGAGATCTTTGTTGTCATTATTGTTGTAATTATCGGTAGGCGTATATGAAATTTATTAAATTTTTAAATAAATTGCAAGGTCACGATGAGATCGTCTTCTCAAATTTCGAACATGACTTTAAGTCATCGTTTTTTGCAAAATATATTATATCAGCGAGGGACAGGTTCGACCGCAATTGATTCTACAACAATTCTATCGCCCATATTTTACTAATTATATGCATATGTGGATATGGTTATGTTTTATGGGCTCATGATGTCTGCTTTACGGTAAAACACTAACACTTATATTAAGGCGTTCTGTTGGCGCACAAGTAGCAACCGCCTGTGCTACGATACAATTACGATAGGCGGTGCTTAAGCCTAACTGACATATTACCCTTTTGCACTACTCTCGACGGATATTTGTGGATTTATGGAAGACAAGAAAAAACAACAACTTTGTTGATTCAATCTCCCAAGCATCCGAAAAACTCTGAAAAAAGTTAGTTGGCAAACGTTACACTTGATATCCGACTTTCGCTTATGTTATATGCCTCGTACATGACATACGCTAGTTTGACAAGTGACGCTAGTTTGTCTTTTTGCGAATAATATTTTCATATCGATATTAGATAATTAACTTGCGTAACAGTTATTTTGACGAGTTTGTCTAGAGGCTGGCAAAAATATCGTCGAAAAAAAAACAAGATATATATAATATATGTACACTCGATATGTATATTCGATACGAGAACGAGTGAAAAACAATGATACGAATGATAAATGGAATGGAAATTTCCGAGTATTATTCCGAGCATTATTCACATTGGCATAAAGTTTGTAGGCGTAGGGGACGTCCACAATAAATTGAAAACGATAATCACTTTGAACGTAACTCAATCAGTTGTTTTTAAACTAGAAAAACACTCTCTGGAGAGAGAGAGAGAGAAAGCGTTGTTCGGTTTGATCTTGTTTGGATATATGGATAAAATCGAAAAAGAAAATTCATAGCCACGACTCCTTCTCCTAATCTTGACATTTTAAATTGTAAATTTCGACGACAACATTTGGAAATCTGCTTAAATTTTTCTACCCAACATCCGAAGTGGTGTAAGCATATATAGCTTGTACGGAAGGTCTTGATATAAATAAGTTCATCGCTTATTATACCGATTCTTTCAGAATCATGGTCCAAGCTTTTCACGTTGCAATTTTGAAGATATTTTTACAAAGGATTATAGGACGAACGCTATTGCAATGGGAAGCTTTCACGACCACCCCCCCCCCCCCCCCCCCCCCCCTCCAAACCATAAAAAGCTTTACTTTGAAAAAGTGTTTGTATAAGTATTAGTATTTCGACGTACGAAATAGAGGTAAATATTTGGATGGGTTGGTCTAGTTTTTGGAAATCCCTCGCACATGATCGTTCTTGCGAAGAGTAAGCAGTCGTATGGCCGAAGGAAGTAATTTTTAGCATTTTATAATCAAAAGCTGCCAATAATCGTAATTTAACATAGAAACTAATTGCACCCAGTTAGAGTGATGTGTAGGTGTACTTTCGAGACCCCGTCTTATATAAGGATTCTTATGGAAATCAAATCTGCATATTTTAGAGAAATGGAATTTTTAACGTTTTACGATGAACGTAAGTGCAAAAATTGTATGAGCAAAGGTATAGGGTATTGAGTGATCGGCTTTGTTTGTTTTTATTAAGCTTTTTTCACTAACTACAACACTTTTGTTTAAAAAATTTTCAAATGACAAGCTTCGCTGTTACGACGTACATATGTAATTATTATCATTGCTGTTTTCATTGTTGTCGTCTTTTTTTTCTGTATGTATGCATATACCGCATATATTATTATAATATAATGTGTTTAAGAAGCGCATATATTTTTTCGCAAAAGACCTTTAAAAAATTATATGATCTCAGCACATGCTCACATTCCGTAGATAGAGCGAGAAAGAATAATTGCGAAAATCAAAGTCGTGAGCTCATATTTTAAAATAATTGCACAACTGAAAGAGTTAAAAACGAGAAGAATACCATTTTGGCATATTAAGTGAATCTAACTAAACTCAATCAAAACCAATCCTATATATGATCATGAAATCTAATCTTTAATATTTTATAATAAAAATTCCAAGTCCAAGTCCATGATGACTTGACATATGAGTTTGCTCTGATGAATTTGGTTCACATTCATGTATTTTTCGAATCATCCCGCATGTAGGAGTTGTCACGATAAGCAAGGTTTTACATGGGAACAAAGTCTAGCTTTTAGCTAAAAAATTTCTTACCCAACTTGGTCAACTTTGGTCGTCTTGCATGAAAATTGAGCCTTCACAAAAATGGGCGACTTTGTCGACTTTGCCTGAGTAGAATATTTGAACTTCTTTGCAAGACAATTGCTTGCATCACCTCATCGTTCAAATCTTCTGTTCCACCTTCTTCCTAATGAAGGATCGGCCTTCCGAGACGTGTGGATAATCCAAAGCCAAGTGCTATATGCGTACAGTATGAGATCACCCAAAGCTGCATAGTTGGGTGTAAGTTCTTGCTTGAACGATAAGGCAAGAAGTTAAAGGGTGTCCACGGGTGTCAGGTTGCCCAAAGTAGGACTGCTCCGGCAGGAAGATGCACACTACTCATCGGAATGCCGGACGAATGCTTTGTTGCCTGACTGCTGTGTACGGCCCTTCGGGGAGCATACGTGGTGGCTGTGGTTGCCCCAAAGTTTCGCGAGAGGCTATCTAAGAGGTGCTTAGATAGGCCTCGACATTACCCACTAAACGAGAATTTCGCCCACACCTATTTTGTATTGCGGGACCTCAGGGTAGCGAGGCCCCCTTCAATGGGGGGGGGGGGGGGGGATTGCCTCTCTCCCTGAGGGGTCCTCAATTAACTAAATTGATTGCCAATACTTGCAGGCAACCCTTCCGATTAAGGCTCATGCCAGGTGCAGACGTTAATGTTTGTTTTGTTTCACATGCACAAGATTTTACTTTGACCAGGGGAAGTAATGCTTGCTTTATATTATCTAACTATTGAGCGGCATTAAAGGATGCAGTTAACGTAGCAGCTTAGACTGTCGGGGGTCCTCATCAAACGAGGAGAACAGATTCGTTTTGAGTTTTGAGGCTTTGAAGTTTTCTTTCTTGTTTGTCTGTATAAATTATATATGCATGTGTATAAAGAAGTGATGATCAGAAAAGTTGAAACGATTTGAGCTCAAACATAACGATAGCGAAGTATTGGGAAAAAACAAAAGCCCACGTTACAAAGAGCTTGCAACTCGCAAGCTGGGTCGATCATATGCGATTTTTAACAACAACATGATCAAAAACACTACAAATTAATCCACGATTGTACATCGGAATGAAGAACGACAAGGAGGAAGAGATGGTAAACTGAAAGGTAAACTGTATAGTTTCAGCAAATAACTTTCACATTTCGTAAACGGTTGTCTGCTGCGTAGTAAACAGAGAGACATTAGCACAATTAGCCATAGTCACCTTTAGCTGCCATTGGTGGCAGCCAAGTTTTATAAACGCTTCAGTCATTGCGCGTTAAGTGAAATTTAACAAAAGTTTTATATAATACATTTTAACGGTTTAACGAATCGATTGTTTACCAAATTCATGGCAAATTGCGTACAGCGTATGCATGCTTAAAAGGCAGAGAGACGTGCGTAATAATACGTGAATAGGCAAACAGACAGCGGCAAGCGGTGCCTCAGTCCTAACGAAAAATTTTACCCTCATTCGGACTGTGTTGAGCGATTCGTAATTGTTGCAAAAGTAAAACAAGTACACCCACTATATAGTTGGGCCAAGTCGGCCATTAAGCCCTAGACAACATGCCATCTAATCCAATTAATTCTTCATTTATTTTCATGAGATTTGTTGCTACATAAATATTTGCTTCGCATGAGCACATACGGATGAAGAGTAAAACATAGATCTATGCGATCCAAATTTGCTGGGGTCAATAGTCAGTATGTCAAAATGCTCTCATAGATTAATTTTCATTATCAAGCGCTTTTTGCATATTTCGTTAAGCGTAGATCGTCTATAACAACACATGGGCATGGGGGAAAGTAGAAAAGAATTTGTCTTTTTCCTAATATGAGAGTTTAATGGCAAGTGATTGCAAAACATTGCCCGAGGCAATCCATTTTCAGTAAGATGCGTTCAACGATTAAAAGACGAGAAGGTCATATCAAATTATTTCGAAGGCAGACAAACGAACAAACAGATAGGTTGACAGAGGGACGGACAAGCATTAAGATTTGTCGAATGATTCTAAATCGATTGACATAATAAAACTTACGTCTATCCTTACTTACTTCCGGGCATTACATACATCCGCATAAACTTAATATACTCAACAGCATCGGCGGTGTAGAATGCAAACAATCATTTCATATATCAATAAAGTGCATATCAATAAGTGCATGAATGGCCTTAATTGCTACTGTGTTCATATTCAATTGTTAATTATGCAAATTATATGAATTTACATGAAATGTTGTTATCAACGAACTTTAAAATGGATTTTAAGTCGCCTTTCTAGTAAACTTGGCCTTTAAAGATTGATAAGATCACTGTTAGTGACCATTTAAGTAAAATGGAAATGGAAATGGAAATGGAAATGCAGTAACAACAAAAACAATAATCATTGAAATTCATAATCAGTTCTATGACCGAATGAATGCATTATAAAATGCACTGTTTTATGTAATGTTATGTAAAGGAAACGGAAATGACAGACAACACATAGCTTTTTGCAGACAAAACGCGCCAATGATAATAACGATAATAACGAAAAACACTGCATGTCCATATTTACGCATGTAGAAAAGCTTTATACGCTTCGAACCGAATTGACTGAATGCCTCTCCACATGGAAGGAGATTGCAGTCGTTTACCTTATTATCTACGACAATGTTATACTAATTTTACTATATACGTTTTAGTAATCGTAAGCGGGCAATCCTCTCGCATAACGCAAATACATATAGATTCGCGATCACATACACTTTACGGTTTTGCTCTTCTCAAAGACAGCAGGACTTGAGACTAAGAGACTGAAAATGGACAGAACAGTCGCTTAAAAACGACATAGCGCTAAATCAAGTTTCAAGGGAACGTGACAAATATCAAGACATTTTTATTCATTTTTTATATTCATTCAATGGCAAATATGCATATGATCTAAAAGTTAACTGAAATATTATTTACGTACTTGAGATGTCATGTGATATGCATAATGAAAGTTGTTCTGTCCTGTTCTGTCCTGTTCTGTTCTGTTCGGCGATTTGATGACCATTCAAAATGCAGCTAAAAACAAACATCGCTTTCAATGACCATTTGTGACGCATCTGTCTCTGGCCAACACAATATGACATATATACGAGTGTTTTTCACTTGCCAATCGTAACGGATGATTTATTGTCGAAGGCTTCAAGTGTCTCTTCGAAAGCGGGCATTGTCTTGTTTTTTGTTGTTCTCTTTTCTTTTACATCCATCACAGAAGGTGTGTGTGTGTGTGTGTGTGTGTGTGTGTGTGTGTGTGTGTGTGTGTGTGTGTGTGTGTGTGTGTATTAAACAGTTGGCAATGCTTTGAAATATGTGCGTAAGCTAGCAATGATTTAATGGACTTAACTAACTGAGCAGTTGCTTACACCCTTAACTATTTCACTTTCCATAAATCTGTGTTTCTCTTATCTGACTTCTATGACTTTTCTTCTTACAAAATGTTTTTTGTCTATCGCATTAGGCGAATTAGCACGAGCGTAGAACTGTGCTTTTTATCTGCTAAGTTATCTGCGACATCCGAACAAAAATTAAGGTATATATATATATATATATATATATTTTTTTTTTTAAATGTTATTAATAAATATTTCATTTTATTTGATGAATTATGAATTCTTTTATGGAATTCTGATAGAATTGACCTCTCCATCAAAATGAATCATTCTTGCTGCTTAACTTATATAACGTGCGATAATCGTGCACAGCGTATAAAAATATTGATTAAAAAGCAGCTAAAAGTTTATGGAAAAGTGAAAACAAAGGCCATTGCATTAACAAAAGCCAAAATCAATCAATATTTAAAAAAAAAAAACCTAAACATGAAGGTAACATTTATGAAGAAAATAAACGCAAATATTATAGTCATCGAATACCCTATCCTCATATAAATTCAAAACATCAAAAATTATATCTTGTTTCGAATGCTCCCATAGAACCATTATATGGGGAATGCACCAAAAAAACGGATCTACATTTACGTGACTTCAATACAATTAACTTTTATGGCAGCAACTTTTTATTGATCACCTAGTTTTGCCTTAACGCATCCAAAAGACCTTTATAGGAAGGGTAGAAGTCCCAGAAAATGGACCGGTTCGATCAAAACATACCAAGGCACAACTTATACGGCAACTTGCTGTTATGGATTGATATGCATATTGCTACATGAAGGCCTTCTTGGTTGGGTGGTTCAAGTTGGTCCGATCCAACCGATCCATGTTTCTTACATTAGTTTAATGTGAACGAGTTTTGGCGAGAACTTTTTAAATTCGGGCATTTTATGAGAAGCGAGCGAGAGAAGCGAAATTGACTCGATTCAATTCATGCTTTAGCACAGAGTTTCCTTATCCGCCAAAACCCGTTAGCATAACAAAAAAATCACAAACTGTTGGTTAAAAACGGAAACACGTTGACACAGATATCAGACATTGATCGGGCTTATATGTATCGGGCTCTGGATGTAAATATTTTCATGCAATCCGGCTTATAGACTCTGCTCTTAGCCTGTAAGCATTTTTTTTTTTTCAATCTTTTGTTTTCAAATCCACTCTCCCGACTTCGTCATTCTTCATCATTTAGTGCTTGCTCTTTCGTTTTTCATTCAAGTCGATCATTTTAAACAATGGATTGATTGGCCCCTGCGAACGAAAGTTTATAGTGCCAATCTAAACATTTGTTGTAACTATCTACTCAGCCGGATCTTTAAATAAGACTCCTATAGTTCGACCGACGTTCGTTCGTTTTCAGTGTGAAATCGGCTGAAATTGTCATTATTGCATCACTTCGGCCTTCACGCGACGAAACCATTTCTATCTGCATTTGTTCTTCGGCAATCTCTTGCTCTAGTCCTTCAAGCATGTTGTTTCCAGAAGTGGACTTTTCAGTTCCTTTTTACTTTTTTTTCGCAAGGCTCACTTCAGGACTACATGCCGAAGACGACGGCATTAGCCAGACGATTTAGCACCCGATTCAGTGTTTTCGATTTAATTATGTTCACTCCCAACGATAATAAGATTCGCGATCGTGGGATTACATGTAGAATCGTCATTTCGCTCAGGGCTATGATGGGAATCTGTTGATTCTTTCATTCTGGTGTCGTTTTTTGACCTTTCCGGCTATTCCATCCATCTTCTGGAAAAAATCCCTCGATAAAAAATTAAATTTTATTTATAATCGTTTCTATTAAAAAAAAAATATTCTCCAGCGAAATTGTAAAGATTTCGAAAACACGTCTATAAACTAACGTATTATATATATATATATATATATATATACATAATTATATATCCATAAAAAAGCTTATAAAGACCAAGCTAATCATATTCTATTTTTCTTTCGATTGGAACATGTTGTTGCGATGTTGTTTGAAACTAAAATTTATTTAAATTTTTTAATAACAAAAAAATTTTTATTTTTTTTTTTTTAAATTTATTATTTTTAATTAATTTCATTGAAAATTTAGAAAAAAAAAACTTATGGAGTATTGCAATACGATATACTGTCTATTAATATCGAAACAATAGAATAGTGTTCCGGTATCAGTCATACATACTCTCATCTTTTGCATTAAATTTTATGAACTCGAACATGAATCGGTTCTATTGAAAATCAACATCATTCATATTCGTAGCGTAAACTTGCGGTCAAAGAAATGCTGTCAATCTCGCTAGATAATGCAATTCATTCATTGTAACGGTCGAACAGTCGTAGTGTTGTCCGATTTCTGGCATTTTCGAAGCGTTAAATTTTCTAAGTTGCATATGTCAGTCTTAGTCTATGTTGCTCTATAAGCATTCGAGTGATTCAAGTGACGGCGAGAATGTGTGTCACATGTGTATTACCCTCAAAGTAGACAAAATTTCACGCTGGCGAAGAATGTACACACTTTATGGATGCGCTGCAAATCTTGCAAGAACAAGATGCCAACAATCTTGAGTGGTCCGTGCGAATAATGGAGAAAGATATGTAAAGGCGTGATCAGGAGAATTTTTGAACAAAGCTCAAGCGACAATTAAGTCTTGCTAAGCTATGGTTTTTTTTTAAGGCCAACTGACTTATAGTTTCATATTGATCAGGAATATATATATATATATATATATATATATATATGTGTGTGTGTGTGTGTAGTTTCTCTATTTTGTTATATCACGTATCGCGAAACGTATTTCCTCGCAAAATCTCTGAACCCAGTTACTTTAATGACAAATACAATTTAAAAGAAACACAAGAAAACAAAAAAAAACAAATGTCTTCGAACGCGAAGAAAAACAACGGCATCGAATCGTTGCCAAAATAATTTATCAAAATTAGATTTAATGGCTAATTAACTACGAGCAGTTTGTTTTTTTAATGATTTAACGGTTTCTTTAACTTTATGTTTCCAATTCAAAGCAACTGTTTCAAAAGTGAAGCAAATGAGTTCCTTCGCCAAGGACAACTGAAAATTGAAATGTTCAATATTTTATTGATATATATATATATATATGTATATATATAAACTTTCAAAGCTTTAATATAATTCTCATTTACATTTAATTTAAATCGAGTCTTATAAATGGGCGCGATGACTGGAAGTGGGTTGGATTTGTTGATCAAGTACACTTGCATGTGATAGGACAGTTCTCGGAATTTATATGTAAGCGTATCTTTAAGCTATTGCTTAACCTATGTATATATGCTAGAATTCTGAAAAACTTTCGCTCGTACGAGCAACGAAATTGACAAAGTGACACCCGGGCGCAAGCTTCGCAGATGCCATAATACTATATATACTATATATATGTATATATATACTCGTGATTATTATCAAATGCGCATCAATCGATTGGAGCACGTCCAACTGCACGTCTGTCTGTTTGCGTAATGCCTATGGTAAATGAGTTCTTCCAATCGCAAAACTTCAGATATCGAGTTAGGATTTGGCAAAGCCATTGACGAACCAAATCTATCAAAGTACAACATTAACTGTGGAGTATACCTCGCTTGCTGAACTTTATGTTCATCATTCTACTAAAATGAAAAAGTCAAGCATCCGCCCATTCAATAATAAGGAGTATTTAAAGGTATTTAATTTTTCAAGTAAGAGAGGAGGGTGTGCGGGGGGTTACTTATTTTATTTATTTTTTTTTCATAATGTGTGTACCACACAAACCGAATCTTCAGAGACCCCATAAAGAAAGCCATGTCTGTCCGTCTGTGTGTCTGTCTGGTGTTTGTTGTTGGCACTCTTCTGGCCGCAAAGATGAAGATATCAATTTTAAGTTTGGCAGAGATAGTGGAAGTTGTTGAGAATGGACGAAATTGGTTAGAGCAGAAGTTCGCAGTGAAGCATAAGCTGAACGCAACTCTGTTTTTCTTGGGTTTTTGTTCATTACATGGAAATTATTAAAGTTAGAAAGATGAAATTTTCCTCATTTACTTTGCGAAATACTCTCTCCTTCACGTGCAAAAATGGAAAAAATCGACCATGCCCACACAAAGTTACAAGTGATTAAATTTTATGTTGTTCATCATCTTTTTAAGGTTTCAAGCTTATTGATCATACGGCAAACAAGAAGAAGACAGAATATTTAAAATTATATTGCGCACTGGTCAAATCAAGATGTATTGTCTGCCTAAAAATGGGGTCCGCAATTATCTTTTTCTTAATAACACCAGCGATATGGGTAACAAGTAAAAGCACTTGAAACGAAAGATGGCGAAATGTACAGTGGTGGGTGTACGAGATTCGGCCTCCGTCGTATGTAACTTTCTTGCTTGTTTTCTTTTTTTTCCTTTCTTTTGAATGATGAAAGATTCGGTTACAACCGATTACAACTTTCCTAAGTGTTACAAGACAAGCGTATCAAATCTCCTATCGAATAATGCCGTCCAGTCTTCTCCTCTCAATCTTTTCTTCTCGCTGTGACGGCCAAAAGAGAAACATGTTTGTTGTATGCGCTCTTTTCAAGCTCACACATTTATCATACAATAGAGTAGAGGTCTCTCAGTAGCGACAATCGGCAAAAAGCATTCTCTCTCCCCCTACTTTTTGGAAACTCTACAAAACTTACTCCTTCCTTTCAGCCTTTGACTTAGAAAGGCTTCTCTTTGATATGACAAATTTAATGTGAACTCATCATTGGATATCGGATATGGGAAATTAATCTGAATCGAAGCAAATCTATAAAAAAAGAAAAGTAATAATATTACGTAGAAAGACGAAGACGAAGAAGAAGAAGAAGAAGAAGAAGAAAATGTAAATTTCATTTTTTTCAATTAACATTTTCGACGCCTCATTTCGAATGTAAAAAAAACTCAATCGACTGGAGTCAAGTTTTCGTAGAATAACTGGCACATAATTGCAAATTAATTAACGCTTAGCAACGTTGATGAATAACAACAATTCCAGCACGCATTTGCTGCTAGGCATTCACATATCCAAGCACACACATGCACATATATGTTGTAACAGTTACACAATGATTCACCGCTTATTACATATCAACTGCACTCAAAATTATATTAATTTGAAAATATAGCAGAAAATGTATAAAAAAAAACAAAAATAAATAAATAAATAAATTGAAAAGAGAAAAAAGAGAAGAAAAAAAAACAATAACCCTGTATATGCTTGTAATGTATGTGTTGCAAAAAACAAAAAAACAAAAAAAGAAACAATTTAGGTCAAATTAAACAATTTCCATTCCAGCTAATACTGCTGTCTGTTCGCGTTTACATGATTATTGTTCTGTTCGAATATTTTTGTGCAATTTGTGCAATTTGTGCATGTCCATCCACCAGCGGAAGATAAACTTATATTAGTTTTTTTTTTTTACTTTGTTTGTTTGCGGCTACCGAGCGAAACCGGATCGCTTTCGCCATTCTTATTATAATTCATTGTCTCTCAATTTACTCTGGCAGTTGTGGCAAACTCCCTAAAATCCAAAAACCAGTTATATTTTTATTTTTTTTTTTTTTTTATATAAATATTTTTGTCATTAAGAATATTCCAACCACACCATCAATATGAGAGATTTGAAGAAAAGTCAAGTCGTGCGCATCGTCTTATTGAAAGTACATGTCGAACGCGACAATCGACAAGAAACGTTTAATTCAATTCACTAAAAGTGCACTCATGATGCGCTCCCCTCTCCATCTGCGCTTTGATGTCTCATCAACACGGGAACTGCATAAATTAATTGGAACATTTCTTAACAAGTTGTGAATGCTACGCTTATTGGAAGGGGCTGCAGAACGGACATATGAAGGCCTATTTCTAACCAATAGACTGAGCTTTTTTTCATTAAAAGTTTGTGAGCCAAAAATGAGTCCAAAAAAGTAGTGAAAGAAATGTTTCACGACATTACGCTTAAACGGAGGCAAATACGAAAGTGAAAAAGTTTTTACGAGACGACTCAACTCCCCAACCGACCCCCCCCCCCGCCCCCCATTGTACGCTATAAACTTATTAAATTCGGATTAAGTGAATTTATTATACGAATCGAGAGCGCGCACAGATATGTAGATTTGCTTGTAATTGCATCAAAGAAAAAAGGAAAAAGAAAGGGAAAGGGAAAGAGGGAAAGAGAACTAGAGAAACTATAAATATAGAGAAGAAAAACAACATTAACTCGTATGATTTAAACTAAGCTAAACGAGTGTACACATACTGTGTGTGTGTGTGTGTGTGTGTGCTTAGTATCCAATTAAATGCTAATAACAATAATCGGACATATTTAACGGCTTTTTGTTTGTTTATTTGTTTTATCATTATTATCAGGTATTAGCGTGATTTGGCGTTTAAATCTTGTTATTGGTTTCGTTATTATTATCATTATTAATATCATTGTTGTTGTTGTTGTTGTTGTTGTTGTTAATGCAGTTTATTAACCTTTTCGGTTAAGTTGTTATCATTTCTTGTATTTGAAAATACCAGTTGAAGACAAAAAAAAAAAAAAATGAAAAAATAAATAAAAAATAAGAGCAAACAATTCAAGGTGAAGAAAAACCATAAGTCAAACAACGCATTACGTTGACTTTGAAAAAGATATAAATCGTGAATGAAAAACAAGAAACTATAACAACAATAACTCTAAAGAGTTGAATAAAAAATAATTTTCAAGTTCAACGTTAAGAAAATGCAAACGAGGTAACAATAGGAAACCTCAGCAGAAGAGCCAAAGCGAACGTTTGATTATTTTTCCTCTTTTTTTTTTTCATTTTTTTTTTGTTTTTTTAAATCATTGCAAAGGTTACAACATTTCGCAGAGCATTGTATGATGATGATGATGATGATGATGATGACTTGAATTGTGGTGGTGAAGGGTGGTGTTGGATGAGAAAAAGTTACAGAAGCTGCTTATATATACGATGAGATAGATAGGAGGGGCACAAAATTTCCTTCGCTGCCCATTAGTTCAGATACAATAATAAAGACGACTTTTAACGAAATCGTGCCAAATCTTGACCTCGATGTTTAGAAAATTTCTCGAACACCGCTAGCTAAGTAAACCAGGAGATAGATATATGCCGCTTCAAAATATATATAAATAGATTGCTACTGATCTGAAATCTGACCGTCTAAATTTCCGACAGATGTCCATCGTTTTCTTCGCGGCTAATAAGTTTGAAATCCAAAAGCTTTTTTTTTTTTTTTTTTTTTTTTGTATATTACCGTTCGTTTGGCATTTATTGAAAGATATATTGATTTGTTTTTTTGTTTTTAACGATCTTCACGTTAGGGTGCATAGAGGAAGGGACACGTGAGACTGGCGCATATATGTTCTATAGAATTATGGTATATATAGCTAAGCTAAGCTAAGCTAAACTGGGAACGCGACCATAAATTGACTTAATCCTTAGGATATCTTTGTATTTATCTAAAAGCAAATACAAGTGAATTGATTTCTCATTAGTAAGTGTGAGCGCATCATGTAATATAAAAAAAAAAAAAAAAAAAAAAAAAAAAAAAAACGAAAGATGAAGATCATTTTCTTAAAGGGACCAGGCCGGGCCGGGTCGGGCCGCTTGATCACTTAAATATGTTGTCGAATCAAAAGATTGGAGTTTCATAGAAATGAAAATTACATCAAAGTTCACTTATGCACAGAACATTTATTTACTTTTACCGTAAACACCGTACACCGTCCAACACCGTTTGCAGAAAAGTCAGTGAGCAGTTTGCAGTAACATTCTGCAATGGATTCAACAGACTTTTGAGTTTATTTTCTTAATCCCAACTTTGAAGCATTCGTTTAAGCAGATTCGCCAAAATTACTTTACCTGTTGACTATCTTTTCATACATTGTATATATGGTACAGTTGCGATTTTATAGCAACTGAGCAACTGACTAACTGATAATAATAAGTTATGGTCACGCAGAGGAAAAGTGCTATGCTGCATGCATGCAAAGTATTCGACAAAAAAAAAAAAAAAAGATACGTCTACTAAAGAATTTATTTTTCGTATGCACTGAGGCATAAAATTGCACGCTGCCAAAGTCCATTCCAAAAAGAAGTGGAAGAAGAAGAAGAAGAAAATGCTTCTTTTTTTGTTTTTTTTAGCTTACAAACGCATTAAGACGCCAACAAAATATTAAAGCAATGGCTCCGAAAATACAAAAAAAAAGACGACAGAAAAGCCTATTAGCAGACGGAATTTAAGCTAAGAGAAGAAAGAAAGTGAAGAAACATTGCGTTGATTATTTTAGTTATCTAGCAAAACGAATACACACGCACACATATATATATATATATGTACTCGCGTGTGCATGGGTATATGTGTATAAATGCGAATATAAAATAATGAAATGTATGCTGCATTGCGTTTTACGTATAATACATGCATACATACATACATGCATGCATAAGTATTATACGTAAAATGAGAAAGTTACACTTAAAAGCGAAGGTAAACGAATTACTTTTTGTAAATATTTCTTAGTCTTTGGTTTGCTTGGACACTAACGATTGATTGGTTGATTTATAAGAAAAGTGTGTCAGTTAAGTGATTGCGACTTTTTTCGTTTATACAGGGGGTCTGTCATTTTCATATTTTCAATTGGTTATTCGACTTTGGTTACATTCTTCGAATATCTGTTAGCCTTATGCTGCTTCACTTCTTTACGTAATTTAGGTAATAGTTTAGCACAAATATTTAATACGATCTTAATGCTCTAAAAATGGAGGGGACAAAAATGAATGCCTTCAATCGGTCTACCGATTCGAGAGTGGAGTACTAGTTACTTCATACCTCCAGATACCTATTCACCTATCACCAATTATGCAACACGATTGACAATTGATTTTGTAGCGGATAAGCGGATAAGCGGATAATCTGCAGCACTATTGTCCATTACGAAATTGCGAATCTTATGAATCTTGACGAAGACATGCGCGCAACGCTAATTAACCGAATGTTAATTGTTTAATAGACCATAAAAGTGATTAGTTGGGTAAACGTGTTACGTGCCAACAACATATACATAAAAGAATGGCCTTTAGACTCTCTTGCACACAATTTTGTAAATTGCACGCGGTTTAGAAATTTTGCAATTAAGTTCAACAATACGAAATCGATCAACTCATGGTTGACTGATTACATATAAACTTTTTATTAAATTATACATTTTATTATTATTAATATTTTTTTTCGCGGCGACGCATGAATTTTCGTTTTTCTTGGAAATGGGCGAAGTAAAATTCTTCTCTCTACTTGTAAACAAATTCCATCGACCTAACGGTTTAAGTGTCATATGATTCGCCTCTATATATATATATATATATATATATATATATGTACATATATATATATATATATATATATGTACATATATATATTATACATATATATATAGTCATTTAAAATAATTAATTTTATTAAATGGCGTCAATTTGTGAAAAAAATGTACTTTTAGTTAAGAGATAAAAAAAAGCTTGACTTGATTCCATTGATTCCACTCAACTAGAAGAGCATTTTGTAATTCTAAGAAGGTATCTTGTAACTTGTCTTCGTTCGTTCATTTGAGAATTTTTGTTGGTTTTTTGTGAACAAGAGAAGAATGGCTTTTGCTTTTTCCTCAGTCTCTTTCGATCGTGTACTCTTAACCTAAAATGCGTGCAATGTTATACGCATGTACAGTTCCACTTAAGTACATTCTCCGCAAATGTTCTCCGTAATATGTAATAACATTCCAGAGCATACGGTACAATGTTTTTGGCTTGACAGCCTTCTCTGGGTATTCCTGTGATTCCGCATTAAGTTGCTGCTGCTGTTGTTGTTGGTGTTGTTCATTGATGATCGAAAATAGAAACAGAAAGATCATATAAATCGTATCATCATCATCATCATCATCATCATCATCATCATCATCATCATCATCATCATCATAATAGAGACAGACATATGTACATAAA
Organism: Glossina morsitans morsitans; assembly: GCA_001077435.1. Taxonomy (NCBI): domain Eukaryota; kingdom Metazoa; phylum Arthropoda; class Insecta; order Diptera; family Glossinidae; genus Glossina; species Glossina morsitans. The sequence continues at coordinate 51,039 of CCAG010010547.1, read as the reverse complement.
AGTCGTGTTCTTTTCTTCGCTTTTTCCCCATTTCTCTAGTTCACGTTATGTGCCACTGTGCTCAAACGGGTTAGTGTGTCATTAAGCTAAGTTAAAAGAACTCTTTTTCCATTATTTGTCTTTTTAATTTTCGTCTATTTTTTTTTTTTTTTTCTTAACTTAAGTATATAACCTGGCTGTTTACATTTGCGGATGGCTATGAACGATATATTTTTGGAATGAATTTTAGGAATTTTTCACCAAATTTTTCAAAAGCTTAACACCCGCAGTGGCGTACGTTTAGTTTGTTGTTGTTCTTTCTAATATCATTTTTTGTATTTTTTTTTTTTGTATGTAAACCTACCCTTAAGATAGTCAACATGATAGACGGGACTGATGCGGAGCTAATAACAAAGTGCTTAGATTGGATCTGTCTTAAGTGAATTCATCATCCATTTCAGTTCGGGATTGCAATTTATTGTAAAATTAATTAATGAAATGTCCCTCGGTGGCTTATGTACCCTACATCTCGAACGCAATACAAATGGATCCACGATAAACTTGACACAAAAATCAAAGTGAAGCGTGTAAGACCTCATTTTTATGTTGTTATGGAAAATTTCAAACTCTCCCAAGCAGCATAGAAAGAACAGAACATATTTTCATTCATAAATAACTTCCGAGGCACGTTGTTAGAATTTATTGTCACTGAAACAAACGAGTCTTTGCTTTCATCTCAATAGAAGAGGGTTCAATCAGGCCGCTGTCGACTTCTGTCTACATTCAATTGTTTCTCTTAACTTCTGAAGTGGAGAGTCAAAAAACCCACATACGACATGTAGTCCTTTGGGAATTTAAACAAAGCAATAGCGGTAAGGCGACAGATGACAAAATTTACAGCGTATGCTGTGAAGGACTACTAACTGATTGGGCAGTTCGAAATTGGTTTGTAAAATTCCGTTCGCGGCGAATCGAGGGCGGCACGCACTTCCGACTTTTAAAAGGCAATATTGCAGCAAAATCCACGGCAATCAAAAAAAGGTATGGCAAAAAGGTTGTATGCCGCCACCCGGCGAAATTAGAGAAAGTCAACAAGTAAGGAGTGTGGGTACCTCACAATCTCAGTAAACGAAATAAAGGAGAGCGCATGTCAATCGCCACAAGTCTGCTCTTACGGGTAAAAATCGAGCGTTTTTTTGAAACGGAATTATCACAAGCGCTGAAAAATGGGTTACCTATGACAATATCGTCCGCAAAAGACACTGGCTTGATAAGAAGAAATGAACCACCACCGGATCCGGAAGCAAAGATCTATGATAAAAGGATTTCAATATGTGTATGGGGGAATCGTCGAGGCATAATTCATTACGAGCTCTCGAAATCAAATTTAACGTTTACTGCGGATAGGTACGTCCAGCAGGTGCAAAGAGTGAAAGAGAGAGCCTACTGCGCTCGTCACTTGCAAAACAATAATTCGTTTACACGACAAATGCGTGACCACATACAGCAAGAATGGCTCAAGGAAACATTCTTGAGCTTGGATGGATGGTCTACTTTACCGCACGCACCTTACTCCTCCGACCTTGCCCCGACAGACTATCACCCTTTCTGTTCCTTATAAAACTTCTGGAATGGAAAAACCTTCAACTCTGAGGAGCAAGGCGAAGAGCAAGGCTGTCGCAAATTTCTTCCAGCCACCACATCGACCACATTTTACAAGTAGGGAATTGATAAACTGCCAGGCAGTTTTATTAATATATGTATAATTTATTAATATATATATATATATATGTAATTAATATATTTTTGCTATTCAATGAAAGTAAAAAAAAGGGGAAATTACTTATGATTCGACCTAATAGTAGTGAGCGAACTCAAGCATATAATGTCTAAGAGGTGGTGAAATATTTTCTGCCAGTATCTCTTTATTCGTTCTTTTGCAAGTGGGGATGATGCAATTACTGCGCCGCTTCAGTTGACACCGCCCAGTCTTATTAGCATAATCAAGGACTCACTATTTTTCGTTTCCTTACTATGCCGATAGAATTAGTCAAATTTTTTTCTAATTTACAGGAAGCTTACTGTTCGAATTGGATTTTTGTTATTATTATTTAGACTGAAACTTTAAATTTTTAGATCGAATCCTAAATTCTTCTCGTTAACACAATGGGAAATTTCGATTTAGAATAAACATAATTTTCTCTTTGATGAATTATTGCAGAGCAGGGCTTTTTTTTTTATACCCTACACTACTTGTGGTACAGGATGTATTAAGTTAGTGCGATCGTATGTAACACGCAGAAGCGCTAAGAAGATAGACTCACCTTTTATTATACCGATCGATTCAGAACCATAATCTGAATTCGGATCTCTGCCCCTGTGTGTTCGTCCATCCGTCCGATGTCTGCCCATGTATATTTGTGTTTCAGCTGCAGGTTTTTGAGATATTTTGCTGAAATTTGGTGCAGCGACGTGTTTTGGACCCACGGACAAACACTATTAAAAATATAACACGCTATCCTAAAAAATCGTGATATGGAAATATATTACAATTTTCAAAATATTCCGACAAAAGCAGATAAGTAGTAATATTTCAGCATTTTAAATTGGTATGACATGGACAATGTAATGTAGTGTAGGGTATTTAATCATTAGCCTTGCCCAACTATGACATTCTTACTTAAGCAGTGGGCCTATCTAAAGCCCTTCTGCGTGCTACATGCGAACGCATTAACTCAATATACCCTATACCCCAAGTTGTTTAGGGTGTAGAAATAGGAACAAAATCGTATATAGAAATAAGGTTCGATTTGCCTTGAATTTATAATGGAATTTTCATTGATTTATTGTAATTTGCATAAATAAATAAATAAAATGAAATGAAATGAATAATAAAAACAATTTTATTTAAGTCACGTTTCATTTCTTATACCAAAGCGGCGGCACACAATCAAGTTTCTAAGTTAAAAGGAAAATATATGTTTATTGTTATTAACATTATTATTATTATTATTAATATATTTATGCTTTATTTTAATTGGGATTTCATTTTACTATAACTGTTTTTATGGGAAATAGTGAAATGAAAGCGAAAGCATAAACTTTGGAGGAAATTTACGAATATTGAATTGAGTTTTTTTTTTTGTTCCACTACTCCTTAATCAGGAAATCAAAAATAAAGAAAAACTTTTTAAAATTTCCTGTTAAAATTTGCTTTTATGGTTTCCGTGTCTTGCGCCAACTACCCATGACTTCAGACTTTACTTCTAAAAAGAAATCTTTTTTCTGATTTTTTTTTTTTTTTTTTTTGCTTGCTGTTTTTGCTTTTCCAATCTTATTTGTGTGATTGTTGGCCTTTTTTGTGTTTGCGTTTTTTTTTTTTTTTTTTTGTATGCACACATTAACCAGCTAGGTAGAGATTTTCTTTTTCTAACGTCTTTCTGTTTTCGTATTTTACGTTTGTTTAGTAAACTTTTTAGTTTGCATTGTATTACTAATTGTATGCATGTATGTATGTATAATGTGTGCAGTCGCTGTTGTAATGCCTAATAACTCTGACTGTATGGACATGTAGAGTTTAGCTTCTGCCGTATGCCCGAGAAACTATTAATTTTTTATAAAAACTCTCGACTGGTTCGTTGGACGTTTGGCATGTTTTATTATTATTATTATTATTATTGTTGTTGTTGTTGTTGTTGAAACCTTTTATTATCATATATTCATAGAAATTCAAAGTAAACGAATAAAATGCTTTTTAAACCATTTTTGCATGCGTAGAAATGAAAATTTTCTTCGATCGAAATCGTATATCATATTTTGGGACAAATTTTGATTTCATCAAATTTCTTCCGCCACTTTTACTTCTAACTTAATTCTCGTGATTACCGCGAAATGCTAATATGGCAAATGGTCAGCGAACAGAACAATGTAATAATAATTTTCGGCGTCACGTTTAAAGATTTGTTATGAAGATAACGCGCAAGCACGACTTGATTTATCTTTAATTATTTTGCAATTATATTTCATTTTATCCCATTACTCTTTTATTTTCGCATTTTTTAGCTATGTCATGATGGAACCTATGACTGCATTAGTTTTAGCTTTTCAATTACTGGCACTTTTCTCCATAGCCGGAGCTTTAATTATTTATCTGATTTGTAAAGTTCGCGATGATGATGTTAAGAGGAGTGAGCCATTAAAGTCGAATACGGTTTTGGTAACCAGTGCCGATACTGCTTTGGGCCTGCAATTGTGCACACATTTGGCTAATAAAGGTTGCTGTGTTATAGCCGGTATGCGTGATGGTGTGAATAGTTTGCCAGCAAAATTGTTAGTTGGTTGGCTGAAAATGCGTGAATTCACTGAGGCTCCGGTCTGTGGCACCATTATACCTATACTATTGGATGTAACTCGCGAGGATATATTGCGTGAAGCTACTGCAACTTTAGGCTCACATTTGTGTCCGGGGGAGCAAGGTATAGCCGCGGTCATTAATACCAGCGGTACTTTCTGCAAGGGTCGCATTGAAACTCAAGAGCTAAATCAGATGGAACAAATGTTCAAAACGAATATCTTGGGCTCATTGCGTATAGCTAAAGCTTTCGTTAGCTTCTTGCGTCCTACACGAGGTCGTCTGATTTATTTGGGTGCTGGTAGTAGTGGCGGTAACTCAGAAGGTATGATCGCCTACCATGTATCGCGTGTAGCCACCGATAAATGTGTGCAAGAGTTACGGCGCGAATTGCAACCGTTCGGTGTGAATGTGGTATTTTTGGACACTTGCGGTTTGCATGCCGAAACGCTCTATAAACCGCCAACCGCACAAAGTAAGTTTCTTTTGCAAGCAGCAGCCGCAACAACAGAGGCACTCAACAAGAAAATTGGGTTGCTAATCAATGTTGAGTGACTAAGTGTTGATGTGATGGTTGCTTTGCTTGTTGCGTTTTGTAAAAAAAAATAATTTCTTTTATATAATTTTTCTTTCTTCAGTCTCCAGTGGTGCCCCAACAACCTACACAGCCAACGTTTTAAGTTCAAATGCTTTGCATGTAGTGGAGCGATCTCTATGGGATAATATACCACATGAACGTTATTCTTTGTTGGCTTCTAATAAATATCATTTCACACTGCCATGCCGTTCTTCCTTGCGTCTGAACAACAAGAACAACCACAACGCCAATAACAATTCCAACAATCTGAACAACAACAAAAGACGACAAAACTTCTCTTTATTAATGGGTGCAGTACAGCGCGTTTAAAATTTTTAGAAAACTACAATTTTTTTAAAGAACATCTTTAAAAATCTTTTTGTTTAAAAAAAAAAAAAGAAAAAGCGTTTGTTTTTTGCATAATATAACAAATGTTTCTTATTTTTATTCAAACGTTGATGCTATCTATATAAAGCATCGCAAACCATATTCATAAGCTTATTAAAGGAAATATCAAAAACTGTTTATCCCATTTAATGAAAATAAAAACAAAGCTGCTCTGTCGAATTCCGATCACAAAGTCAAAATAGTAATGTACGCTTAATGTAAAAAGATTGCAAACAAATTATATACATGTATACACTCCCGTTGGTCTGTCAGCAAAGAAAATAAATGTGTAAGATAGGAAATCTTACTTACTAAGATTGCAGGGGCCATGCGAAACGCCTCCTCAAAAGAAACGAAAGAAAAAGGGTAGGTTTGTTTTTTTTTTTGTGACAAATCCGTTTTTCTGAAGAGAAATCCAACACTTTCCGAATCATTAAGTTCACTTTCTTAAACATATATATACATAATATATTCGATATCAAGCAATGAATAATGGCCAACTAAAGGAGTTTTATGCATTAAAAAACTGTTAAATAAGTATAAGCTTTTTTTGGGTTAAAGAAATTTAATTTCTTTTCTACATTAACAACAAATGAATAAAAACAAACAAAATAACTAATCAAAATTCCAATTATACTCGATACAGTTATTTCGATTGTTATTAGTATCGCTGTGCTACTGCTTTCTATTGTTTTTCATTCATATTTGGTTATAAAATCGTAACGCAACACGCTCGCTAATAAAATATCACCCTTTTTGGCGTCCGGTTTGTCCTCTGCGTGTGCTGGCAGGTGCACGAGTACATCGGCTCCAACAATACTCTGCAAACGGCTGCTTATCTATGTATGTACGTGCACGTATATACATGTCCATATGTATGTATGTTTTTAATCGAAAGTGTTTTTAATTGTTCATTCGTTCGTTGTTCAAAGACGATGCATGAAAAGAAAGATTGCGTTTTCACACCATGTGCATATAATAATGGATTTATTAAATTTGTTAATTATTAAAAAACTTTTTTATTTTTTTTTATTTTCTCTACAAACCTGATTACCGGTTATTGAAGCATGAAGTCGACCACTTTTACTAGTTATGCTGGCCCGTATATATTCCGGCCTAGGATCCAATGAAAGTTTATCATTGTCTAACTAAAATAAATAAAACGTACTCACACTTATATAGATGCCTATTCAATCAATAGTTAACTTCCTCTTTTCATAAAAAAAAAAAAAGGTTGAACTCGTATTTTCGCGTATATGTCTTAAAAGAATATATATCAATATGGAGTACAGAAAGTTTTCAGTTAGAATCCTATACGTCGTGTTCACAATATTCAATTGCGTTTAGTCATTGTTTTATTTCAAGTACAGAGTTATTGTAGAAATTCAGAATTCAGCTTAACCGAGCATTACGGCAATCATTAGGAATTGATTTCATTTAGTTATTATGGAATGTGTATATGTATGTGCATATTTTACGAGACTTTCGATAATAATTGCTGAGCGTTATATATGTATATAGAATAATATATAGATAGCAGTATATTCCCAAAAACTCCAGTTTCGGGTACAAAAATTTGCCTTGAAGTGTAAAATCATTTTGGCATAAGACACTAAGTGAGCAATGATCTCCTTTAACGATACGTACATATTGCGTCTTCCTATTTCATTTCACTTACGTCACATTACATTGTATGAATAAGTAAAATAAAGTATAAGAGTTCCTCATTTCTTTAGCTTTGTAGTTTTGTGAGTATTAGGATTTTCGTATATAATTTCTATATATCGCATAAATAATTGTTTTTCTAATGTATTGAAAACAATGTCACCTGTGAAATTTGGGAATACTTTTTCTTGCACATTTTATCTTTTCAGTTCTCCTATGTGTCGAATAAGAAGCAGGGGTATATGTGTTACACACAGCTGAATATATTTAAAATTCATGAAAGTATTTTAAAATTATATAGAGAAACAAAATTATTTCAAAACGAACTTTTTGTGAAATTTTTGCAATCGATATTTTATATCTATAACTATATGCCTATAACAATTGTCTGAAAACTTAATTGTAAAAAGTTTTGAGAAAAAGCGGCCAAAACCCGAGAGACCAGTGGCGGAAATTTAAAACCATAAAATGTAAGTTTTTTTTGAAAATCAGGAGTTACTGTGGGCGTAAAAAAATTCTTAGCTACATATAAATGTTATTTGTTCGACTTTTACTAAAAGGGAAGGAAAAGCTTTTCTTTGTCGACAGACTTTAAAAATAAAACTGTCTATATAAAAAGGATAGTAAACTTACGACCACTTCTATAATCGGCAACATGCACTTTCCGTAAGGCCACCCATTAAACCAACGTAAAGCTGGCAGAACAAATAAATGAAACGTAGCAAATGCTGACACTGGATTGCCGGGCAGGCCAAAAAAGTATTTTGATCGTTGCGAAGCAAAAGTCATTGGCTTACTAAAACCATTAAAAATTAGTCGAATTTCCGATGATTCTCCGATAACTTACCCCGGTTTCATGTTCACACGTCCAACATGTATTTGAAAGCCCAGTTTTACTAAAACTGGTTTAATATAATCCTTGTCGCCCATTGAAACACCGCCAGTGCTGATAACAAAATCGACTTTCTTAAACATCTGAGCAAGAGTCTCAAATACTTCATCGAAACTAAAAGATAATCAGTTTTAAGGAGTACTGTGAATTAGAAAAGAAAAATAGAGTACTCATCACTAAGCACTGCAGTTATTTCAGCTGGAAAATTGAAGTATTGCAGTAATTCTTGTAGTAAAGTAGTATTCGAGTCATAGATTTTATTTGATTGCGCTGGTTGTTGGGGACTTAAGAGTTCATTGCCTGTTGAGATCACAGCTATGGAAGGCTTAGTTAAGAGTGTGGACCTTCCAACAGAAGCCAGTAGTGAATTTATTACCACCGGCGAAAAGTCTAAAGAAGGAAATAATTTGGAGTTTTTCGCCAAATCATAACCACTTGAGCGGACATCCAAATCTTTTTTAGGCTCCACTAAAATTTCCACCAAATCTTCGCTACCATCTTTTTTGCATTTCAACAATTTAGTATCTTCCACTTGTACGACGCAATCAGCCTGCTCAGGTAAAGGGGCACCAGTGTTGATTTTAAAACATTCGTCTTCTGCCAGCTCTGCGGCAACAATCGGATCACCCGCTGCTATATAACCGAGAACCTTCTTAGAACCCGAAAAACCTGAAGATTTCATTGCATAACCGTCTTTAATGGATGCTTTAAACGGCGGTACGTCTATTGGAGATTCGAATTCCAGTAAAAAATTTTTGAGATTCTTTTGTGGTCGTATGGTTTTCATAATGATATGCAGAGCGTCATTAACTTGTATCATAGGGAATGGGGAATTACGGTCCGCATCAGCGCCTGTGTTAGTTTTATGAGGACACGAATGTTGTAGGTGGACCACTTGGTCCTCTTGTAAATCTTTATGTGTTTGGAGCACCAAGGCTGAATTATTATTCAGAAGGTGCAGTGCATGTGGCAACAAATCTTTAACATACTCAAAACACTCGACTACAGCTTTCTCACTACCGGGGAAATTTAATATTAATGTTTTGCCGGCTATACCACAAACCCCGCGAGATAAAGCAGCAAATTTAGTCTTTTCTAAGGAATGTAAAGCGATAGCCATGCTTAATTGTGAGCAATCTTTATCTAAAACTTGTTTTGTGGCTTCTGGAGTAACATCACGAGGCGCAAAACCGGTACCACCAGTCGTAAAAATGGCAGATATACCAACATCCGCACGACTTAACTGTCTCAACCTGTTTTCAATAAGGTCGCGATCATCAGGTATAATTTCTTTAAAAACAACAGATTTAGCAAAGCTATCCTTAAGCAATTGTATTAAACGAGGCCCACTTCGATCTTTAGAGGAATCTTGATGGCAGGTGTCACTAACTTTAAGCAAGAAATCATGGGATTTTTATGTTATTTGTTGTCCAATTGCAGCCATACTCACTTGTTAAAACGGCGAATACAATTTCCGACATTGCGCGTTGGGAAAGCTATTATAAACTAAGAAACATGTACCAATAAAAGCGGCTAATTATCTCACGAATGGGAAAAGTTTCAGTTTATAGCAATAAAGTGCACGAGCTTCACTTGTTGCAAATTAAGTAAACAATTATAAACAAACGTTATTCGTAGAGTCGCCAATTTTTGTAAACAGATTTCATAACAAACTACGATATTTAGCAACATTTACGATATGAATGTAACAACACTGTATTGAAACGAAATAATAACAGCAGTATTAAGCAAAATATAAGTCCTTCACATTTATAAACGAAAATGAGTTTTGCAAATCTCACTAAACCCTTTGATGTAAGTTTTGATTTTGGTTATTCGTAATATATATCTTTTGAGTGGTTTTGTGTTAATTCTTTTTCGTCATGTTTAACAGAACACCTTACTCAACAATATTATTACAAACGCTGCCCAGATGAACGAAAGTAACCTTACGCCTGGACGTCGTCATTTACGGAAATGGTTGGGTAAGCCTTTTCGTGTGGTGATAAGCGACGGTAGAGTTCTGGTCGGATATTTTAATTGTACCGATAAGGACGCCAATGTTGTATTGTCTATGTGTGCAGAATATTTGGAGGAGGGTAAAGATGCTCGAATTTTGGGTAATGTCATGATTCCCGGCAAACATATTGTGTCAGTCTCAGTGGATTTGCCTAAAGATGAAGCTCTTGAATCGTAATATCAATTTAAATGTACACAATTTTATTTTTAATACACTAATTAAAGCATTTTATTACTAAAACGTAGTCATTCTTCAGCTTGCTTTAAAGCTTTTTGATGTATCTTCTAGGGGGTCGTAACCTCGATCCATTCGTTCTTTAAATTGTTCGTAGGTTCTTTTGCGATCGAAGTGCTTGACCCATTGGCCAGGACAATGGGCTTCAAAGAGTTTCCTTAGTTTTGCACAAGCATTAGGCACGTTTTCGCCACTAGTCGAACTATGTTGTGGAGCATTTTCATTAAGGCATTTCCAGTATTCATCCCGAGAAGACCAACACTTGATTCTTTGCTCCTTGGTGGGAAAACTCATAATATTTTAGTTGTACTTTTATATTGTGTCTGCATAAATTGAAACACTTAAAATTGCATAAATTTTTTGTTTGAAACTCGAAGACAGCTGATTTTTAAATCATATGAAATTCAAAGACAGAGACGTGTTGTTAATTCTTTAAGACGCGATGGGGTAAAAGCTGGCCTAACCTTTTGATATCCACGGTGCTACATATTTTAAGCCATGATGAAATTTCTAAACATCGAGTAGCGTGACTCTATAAAGGTAATTTACTTCAAATTTAGAAGTTATTATCTAATTTATAATTATCTTGCATTAATGTACATTTTTACCACTATACTATTTATATACCACTTGCGTTTATACCATGCATTAGTTTGTAAGAAATGGAAAACAGCCCATTTATTTTAAAGTTGAAATATATTCATCAAATTGCTTTATTGGGGAGTGGTATATGGTAATTTCCAAATTATGGATCAATTAATATGCAAAAATATGTCTAATATATAAATATAGATTTAGCTAAACAATAAACAATCTTATTTACTTTTATATAATACTATGTTTAACACTTAGGAGTTTTTAATCCGCAAACGACACCCCATTGTGTCAGCGCCCTATTCAATGAATCTAATACTAACTTTTATATACGCAAAGACTTATGATACGCTATTGATTACAAGCTTTAACGAATTAAGAGTATTAATTAGATAATTGGAGTAAAGAGGAAAAAAATAAGTACTAATGTACTTTTTTTCAAAAATCTAAAGTTTGTTGTTTTGGTTCAGCTGGTTTTAACTGGTTTCTCTTATAAATGCAACTCTAAACAGCCAACGCTAACTCCGAACAAGCAATACTTGTGCCAAATGTAAATTCTTTTGCTTTCGTATAATTTGACATTAGAGAGTGTGTTAACGGCTGTTATCGCTACGTGATTCCAAAATACCAATACTGGTCAAGCAATACTGAATTTTATCACATATGCGATGTAAAACCAACCGAAAAACGAAAACGTCAAGTGACTTTGGTGACTCTGATTATTCTTGTTTGTGACATTATTTGCTTGTAAATATTGTGCAGTCTTTTAAATATTTGGCTGTTTTAATTTTTAGCAAAAGATATTATTCTAATTAAAAATTATTTCATACATACTATGGAGCGTCCACAAAAAATGCCCAAAGTGGCTAAAGTGAAAAATAAAGCTCCGGCTGAGATACAAATTACTGCTGAGCAATTGTTGCGCGAGGCTAAGGAACGTGATTTAGAAATTTTGCCACCGCCTCCGAAACAAAAAATTTCTGATCCTGCTGAGTTAGCGGATTACCAACAACGCAAACGAAAATCATTCGAAGATAATTTGCGCAAAAATCGGATGGTGGTCAGCCATTGGATAAAATATGCTCAATGGGAAGAATCGCAAAGGGAGATACATAGGGCACGATCTATTTGGGAACGCGCTTTAGATAATGATCACCGTAATATTACCATTTGGCTGAAATATGCCGAAATGGAAATGAAAAACAAGCAAATAAACCACGCGCGGAATTTATGGGATCGTGCTGTGACTATAATGCCTAGAGTGAATCAATTTTGGTATAAATACACGTACATGGAGGAAATGTTAGAAAATGTGGCTGGTGCTCGGCAAGTGTTTGAACGTTGGATGGAGTGGCAACCAGAAGAACAAGCTTGGCAAACATATGTTAACTTTGAACTGCGCTATAAAGAAATTGACAGGGCAAGAGCGATATATGAACGATTTGTGTACGTGCATCCGGATGTAAAAAATTCAATAAAATTCGCCCGTTTTGAAGAAAGACATGGTTTCATAGATAGTACCCGACGTGTTTATGAAAGAGCAGTGGAATTTTTTGGCGATGACTTTATTGACGAGCGTTTATTCATTGCTTTCGCCCGTTTTGAAGAAGGTCAAAAGGAACATGATCGTGCCCGCGTCATATACAAATATGCTTTAGATCACTTACCTAAAGAAAAAACCAACGAACTGTATAAAGCCTATACAATACATGAGAAGAAATATGGCGATCGGGCGTGTATTGAAGACGTAATTGTTTCAAAGCGTAAATTCCAATACGAGCAAGAGGTGGCCAATAATCCTCAAAATTACGATGCATGGTTTGATTATCTACGTTTAATTGAAGGTAACGCTCATATATGAAAAAAAATGTTTGATGATAACTTCTATTTTGTAGCTGAAGGTGACTATGAAGTTATACGTGAGACTTACGAACGTGCCATCGCTAACGTTCCCCCCGGTAATGAGAAAAATTACTGGCGTCGCTATATTTACCTATGGATCAATTACGCTTTATTTGAAGAATTGGAAACTGAAGATTTAGAACGAACACGGCAGATTTACAGAACTTGTCTTGAACTTATTCCGCACAAAAAATTTACTTTCAGCAAAATTTGGCTTTTATATGCGCAATTCGAAATAAGATGTAAGGATTTAAATAAAGCACGCAAGACACTCGGCATGGCTATCGGCATGTGTCCTAGAGACAAACTATTTCGTGGCTATATTGAGTTAGAAATACAGCTAAGAGAGTTTGATCGTTGCAGGCTATTATATGAGAAATTTCTGGAGTATGGACCGGAAAATTGCGCAACATGGATGAAATTTGCGGAGTTGGAGAATCTTTTAGGTGATACAGAACGATCGCGTGGCATTTATGAATTGGCCATACAGCAACCACGTTTAGATATGCCAGAGCTGCTATGGAAAGCTTATATAGATTTTGAAGTATCGCAAGGAGAATCTGAGCTGGCCCGGCAATTGTATGAAAGATTGTTAGAGCGCACGCAACATGTGAAAGTGTGGATTTCATATGCCAAATTCGAATTAAGTACCGAAAATCCCGAAAAGGAAGGCACCGACAAGGAAATGAGTCTGGATTTAGCCCGCAGAGTTTACGAAAGAGCCAATGATGCGTTGAGACAAATGGGAGACAAGGAAAGCCGAGTTCTGTTATTGGAAGCTTGGCGGGACTTTGAGAAAGTATCTGGTACTCCACAGAGTTTAGATAAAGTCATAGAAAAGATGCCAAGAAGAGTTAAGAAAAGGCAAAAAATTGTTTCGGAGAGTGGCGTGGAAGAGGGTTGGGAAGAAGTTTTCGACTATCTATTTCCGGAAGATGAAATGACTCGACCCAATCTTAAACTGTTGGCTGCCGCTAAAATGTGGAAAAAAGTGAAATTGACTGAAACTACAGAAAAACTAAGTAATAAAGATAATTGATAATCTTGCGGAGATAAATAAAAGGATGCAAATAATATTCGGATATTTACAATTTACTTAAAACGCAATAACAGAGTAAACGTAGAGAAGCTAAGAGAGGAAAAAGAGAAGTAAAATATGCTAATTAATAGAAATTTTGTGTGAATTGCTTGTTACTAACCAGTGGAAATGTTGGCAGATCTACTAGCATATAGGGGCCGGCGTATATTGCGGCATATCCCTGCGTGCGCATTAACATAATAAGATTTCGACGAGAAGCTAACGTCTGAGGAATCTAGCCGCATTCATAGAAAGCATCAATTAATGCTAAACTTTGAGCACTCATATAATGACCAAAGTAACAAATATTAGGTATTTGCAAAAATCTTGATGACTTTTACACTTGAATAAGGCTTTTATTGTGAAAAATTGTCACAATATATGTTAGTCAAAATAGTTTCCATCATTTTCTACATTTTACAATATTTTTGGCAACATATGGTTTGGTAGCTATCCACCCTCCGACCCATTTTCGCACTTTTTCAACTTTACGGATTCCTTCAAATAAACAACAAAAGTAATGAATCTGAAAGAGGAAGAATTTTGAGCACCCCATGATTAGCGTCGGATCATCGAACCATCGAATTCAACCGTTTTGTATAGTGGTATTTCCCATTTCTTCATCATTTTTGCCTGTAGAAGTCGCTGACCAAAATTTTTGCAAACATCTAATAATAAATACTCCCATAATTCACAGCAAAAAAGAAGATATGAAAAAGAATGATATGATCTGAGCACCACATTCACCAGATTCATATCATAAATATAAAATATGCAAACCGACAACACACTGAACTAATGCAAATCAGTTGAGCTAAACACGCCTTAAAAAGAACTTTTTGTATCGCATTGTAAACTCTGAAAATAAATCATATATTTTTGTGGGTAGCGCGAGATTTTGAATTTTGATTGAAATTTCCAAAAGCAGTTTTAATCGCATTGAAATATCTCGAAATTGCATATTTGAAATTCTTTGAGAGATAAATTCCTTTTATTGATTCCAAAATTTTTACACGACTTCGACGTGGGTATAGATTTCAAATTTTATGTCATATACTAGATGCAAACAGTGCAGATTTTATCGAATTGTTGTTGTGCTTGTTATAACTTTAAGTTAGGAGGCGGCAATTTATTGGTTTATATTAGTTGTTTTAAAATTAGGAAAAATTTTCTTGAAATGATGTGGTAGATAAAGACAATCTCTGAAAACGGGTGGCAGAAACACAAATATGTGAGCAGTAAAAAGGAAGGCATGGAAAAATGCAAAAAGTGCTTGGAAAATCACCATGGTTGGAAAACAGCAAAGGGTGTTCTCCGCTTTAGAGAACCATGAAGACACTTAAGTTGATGCTAGCCGTGGATCTCATTTAAGTTCGCGGTATTCCTCTTCGGTGTTTAATCTCTTATCTCAATATTCAAGTATTATTTTATTCGTTGTAGCTCTTTTCGTACTAGAAAAACATACGTGATTCCAAAAAACCGATAATCATTAAATAATGCTGAGTGCTTCTACACACGCGCCCCCAAGACTGCCGGAAAACGAGAGCATGAGCTAACTTTCAGATACGCAATTACCCTCCAGTACATTGAGCGCTATCTATTAGCGTATATGGCACATACGGGATGCGTGGCATTCAGTTGTCAACAAAATGACTGCAGTAGCGTGCGGTTTCAGTGTAGGAGTTCATAAAAACTTGAACACATTGATTGCAATAACAGTATGCATTACTGCGTATCGTTTTGAGAAAATTTTATATATATTATAATATCTTTGGTTTTGTGTGCATGTACATAAGATGTTGTTGTATGCACATTTTTTCAAACCATATAATTTTGTTGCATACTGTAATTGCATCAATTATGTTAGTCCTTAATTCAATATTGGTTTTAGGAACATCCCTGTTCTTGTACAATGAACAGCTGTCTTGCAAAAATTTGTATGGGATAATCACCATTTGACCATTTTTGGTTTATTCCTTTACCTGGAAAACAGTAAAAAACTGTTTCACGTTTATTTCTTAAGTGAAAATATCTATTAATAAGTTGATTGAAAAGTTATGGATAAGCAGCGCAAAAAACAATCGACTAAAAGTAAACTTCATTCTAACAAGAATACTGTGAATGAATCAGTTGTTGCTGCGGTCACAGATAAAATTCTTTCTCATCAAGTGCGTTCCCAGGTGCGAGCTTTAGTTGCGGAGATACTTTCTGTGGTTTTTATTACGCCCGTCAATCCTAAGGAAGAATGGGATCAGTATGTTATTATACAAAATCTACTGAAAAAAATACAACTTCTAGAGGCTCCTTTAAAAGAGAATCTAAGGCTTAACAAATGTAAGCGTTTGGAGAAGATAAATGAATTCTATAAATGGTCATGTGATAATGGCATTAAATATGATGGCGTTATAATTAAGGAATATCCTGGCTATGATTTGGGGTTGGCCGCTACCAAAAGTATTAAAAGGAATGATTTGCTCTTTACAATACCGCACAAATTAATCATGTCCGAAGAACGTATAGAACGAGGAGGAAAACTTTTCAAACTATCCAATCTACGTTTGGCTTTTCTATTAATGACTGAAGCTCTAAATCCGGAGAGTTTTTGGAAGCCCTACATTGACTTATTACCCGATTCCTATAATACAGTTTTGTATTATAGTATTGAAGAAATGGCTCAGCTACGTGGTTCGAATTGTTTATCGGCAGCTTTAAAGCAATGCCGCCTAATAGCACGTTGTTATGCCACAATTTATCATTGGCCAAATTCCGATTTACCTTTTGATGTATTTAAAGAATACTTTCATTACGATTTATACAGGTAAGTAGAAAGACAATGAATGTTATCTAAAATTTTTAAGGATATAAGAGAGTCTGCGAAGGTGGTTAAAAGTAAAAATAGGTTTTCCTTCAAAAAAAGAAAACAAAGAAGTCGTACGTAGATTTAGTTCGATGCAACTTTATATCGTATTAAAATAAAATAGCATAGCGTATAATAAAGCTATGTACCGCTCTAATTAAATCATTAAAAATGAGGAAGAAGGATACTTCAAATAAAGAATGTTTAAGTTCATTAAGTCTTCATTGCTACTACCTTGGAACACGTTCCAAAATACTTACTGTCTCGGATGTATTGAATATCTTAACTTATGGTTGCGGTGCCAATTTTTAAATTCAGTTAATATAATTTATGATCTATAATTAAATGGACGTTGTGAAGTATAAATACTTCCTGTATCCGCAATGTTTTATTGCTTATGCATAATCTATACTTTAAGGATAATCTTGGGATTCACCTGATACTTATACTTCTCTATCGCTTACTTCAATACACTTAAATCGACTCTTGAAGGGTTTGTGTACTACAGCTTTGAATTAAATAAATAAGAGATTATTTAACTACAGTCACTCCAAGCCAATTTCGGATACTGTAGTAAACAAATTTTATAGGCAAATGTAGCACAAAAGTGCAATAATACAGAAATATTTGTTATTTAATTTTTGCTTGCATGTTTATTAAGCTATCAAAAACAGGAAAGAAAATTTGAATTAATTATTTTTAAATTAACTCACACTAAAAAACCTTCAACTTGTCAACAATTTGTTTTTCAGTTATTATATGTTAAAAATTAATATTATATTCTGTATGTAGTCGATTGTTCTGTATAATCGTTTTACGTGTGCTTGGTATGGATACGACAGATTTTTTGCACTACTCAGGTGGTATTTTTCCCCATTCTTGCTTTAAGAGCGTTTTTAACTCTGATTTGCGGGAAACCATGTGTTCCTGCATCTTCTTGTTGAAATAATCACAAAAATGTTCTCTCGGATTTATATCAGGGCTCCGTTGTACATTGTACAATTTTGAAAGTGCATACGTATTGTATGTTTTCGTACCATCAGAGGAATATTTTTATTCATTGTTTGTTACATTTTTAGACGGTACGAGAAAATTGAATTTGATTTTTCTCGGATGGGGAAAGACTTTTAATTATATTGTATTCTTATATAGACCTAAAAGACACTCTTTAAACATTGTGAAATTAATTAATTTCCAATAAACATGTCCACATAATGACTCAGCAAGATAGTAATTTTGTTCCGTACTTAAAGTCAAAGCGTTCTTCGAAGCGTAATTCAATTCGGCCAAAGAAATTGAAGAAAGTTTTTGTATTACGTCTCCAGCAAAACGCCATGTCGGTCATTGTTGTAATTAGAATGGCAATTGAAGAAAAAATATATACAAAGTGCAAAGATATGCGATGAAATACTTCCCCACCGCAAACGAATATCTTCTATTATACCTTATGTTCTCTATTCTTTTTTTTTTTTTTTCTTTGTTATTTTCTTGAAAAATATTTAAAAGATTTTTTGCTTTTTCATTTGTCATACCTAATTATAAAGAATTATAATTTAATTAGCATATACTTTGGTAATGTTTGCAACTTAGTTGTCAGATTCAATCATTTGTATGTGGAAAACTTCCACACAATGCAAATATTGGAATCAAATGTCCAAAGAAGGAATCAGATATAAAAACTATAATCAAATGCAAAAACTGGACTTAAAAGGCTAAAAATGAAACTTTATTTTGTATTTCCTTGAAAAGTGTATTAAAACATCATTTTTGTCACAACAACACTTTCCGTAAAAAGGAAGACATAAGTCAGATCTCAGGAACCACGTTTTCTCTGGCGTCTTAAATTGAATACAACGCAAAGTGAGAGTATATGTCATGTGATTACAAGTTTACATATGCGAGCAGAGTGTACTGTACTGTACTGCTATAAATATTTGTTTAGAATTATGCTTATGGATGTTATTGTCATGTATTTTCGATGAAACATATTTTCTCTAGTTTTCAAATGTACCGTATTTTTCGGACTATAAGACGCACCTTTTTATATAAAGAAATTGGTCTCAAATTTTGGGTTCGTCTTATGGCCCGAAGGTGGTAACATTAAAATATTTTTTCAATAAATTATCTTCAAATTGGAGGTACAATAGTTGAGATGGAAGTAATATGAACAGCTACATTAACGAGACAAGTGATAGGACCGAGAGTGAAGATGAACTGAATATTGCTTGCATGAGTTGTGTTAACAATAAATAAAGATGTTGATCCGAAACTAACATTACAAGATATCTTTCAAAAAATCGTCTTATAAATTTGTAGTGCGTCTTATCGTCCGTTGCGTCTTATAGTCCGAAAAGTACGATATGTACGCAAAAATGTAGAAAAAAAAACTGCCCATGAATATTAAAAGAAAAAATGCATTTGCGTGTGGATCAGCCACTAGATCTATATACTTACAGTTTTCATAATTTAAAAAAAAAATGCCTGAATACAAACTTTTATTATTATAATATTTTTTGTCTTTTTAATACAATAATTTCTTCAAATCGACAATTTTCTGTAAATTTATTGCATAATAAGGGGATGCTGTTATTGCGATTATTGTAAATGAAAGTGTGTGTATGTGTATGTATGTATGTGTATGTGTACGTGTATGTGTATGTGTATGTGTATGCGTATGGAATATGACAATTACAAGAGATTGTTGTTGGTATTAACGCTGCGTAATAATTTCATGTTTAATTTTTATAGAATGAAAGTAAATTGTCAAAAACAAAAAAAAGATTTAAACATCAAAAATTGAACAAAACAAAAATAAAAAAAAAAAACAAAAACGAAAAAATTGCACTTGGTTTGTTTGTTTTTCTTCTATCTTTTTTTTTTTTTTTTTTTTTTTTTTTCTTCTTAAAGATTATTGTCTCCAAAAACATACATATACTGTATTGGGTTTTTTATGAAAGGATCTATCGTCTTAATTTTTTACTACTTGGAAACCCATTTAATTATTTATTTTTAATTTTTTTTTAAAGTATTTTATTAAAGTATTTATTTTTTTCTTTGTTAAAATTTTCCTTATAAATCTTTTCATCGCTTAAATCTCAAGTTCAAGTTATGTTAAAAGTAATTTAAAAACAAAATTCATTTTAAAATGAATTTCTTAAGGTATCGAAAAGATATTCTTGCACTTCTGGTGAATTTGTATCCATGGCATTTAGCTTAGTTGATGAGTTGCTAGTCAAAGAAAAGGCCAAAGAGGTGGTGGAGCCTAAATTATTGCAGCTAACACCTAATAAACCGCCACCAACAGCGGCTGTACTAGCGCCACCGCCAACACTTAACAAGGAGGAAGAGGACGATTTCTCATTGTTTCTAAGGTTCGTCTGTTTATGCCCACTTAAACGTGAGAGTTTCGTTGTTTTGTTCTGCGGCTGATGTTGCTGATGATAGTTTTTACTACTGGCGTTTCGTTGAAATAATAACGAACTTTGTCGTTGTAACTGCTGCGAATTGCTATTCTTGCCATTGTTCACCGCGCTATTGCTTGTTGTGGTGATAGTGGCTACCACTGCTATAGGATTATTATCCTTTTGTCGGGCTGTACATCTTGTTGTTGAACTACTATTCTGACCGGCTGTTGTCAACGTGGTCGTTGTTGTTGTTGTCGTGCCAGTGATCAAAGCTGGTAATTTGCTTTTCATAACATTATAAGTTTTTATTAAACTACTATTATTGCTATTTCGAGTTGAATGATGCGTCAGTCCACGCTGTTTCCAACGACAAACCACAAATATCAGCATAAACGTTATCAAAGCAGTCAGAACAATGGTGGTGCTTGCTACAATGGCGGATTTAATACCGGCCGATATATTGGTGTAAAAACTGTTTTGCTGTTTTTGTCCAGTCATTGATACAGCCACGGTGGCCGTTGAGCTACGCTTAAATCCGTGTCCAGATAATTCTAAATCTACCAAATCATGCGCTCGCATCACTTCGTTTTCCATGGAATGTATGGTGTTGTCAGCTAGACGGATAGCTGCTTGCATGGGCTTTATCGCTCCACTATTATAGGCTACCTCGTTAGATTCATCCGCGTCCATAGTGTCGTTGCTTAACATAAACAGTTTATTTTCATTTAATTCGACATCCTCTTCGTCAGCGGAATGGTTTTCAAAAAGCAGTTTAGGTTGCGGTAAATAGAACGTATTGCTTAGGCTGGGAGTAATCGCTTGTGCATTGTTTGTAATTCTTGTAGCCAAAGAAGCTAAGGCCAACGTTTTCCAAGCGGGAAAGAAACTAAGAGATTTGCTATTTTTATTAGGAATGTTGATGTGGGAAACTGTAAGAAAATAGAACAAGGAAATGAGAAAAAATTCAAAAAATTGCTTTTGTTGTTTTAACAATAGTTCATCAATCAATCAATCAATCAAATCAAACCTCAATAGATTTTGAAAAACATCTTTAGATCTAGTTTTTAAGCTATAGTTGTGTCTTGACAAACTGACCGCAACTAATTTAATAAACTTGAAAGGCAATAAACACGTAAAGGACATGTTTTCAAAAATATCGCTTCCAGTCTAAAGAACTACAATGAAACTTACTTTTTGTTGTTGTTGTTGTTGTTGTATGATGTGTAGAGCTGTTGCTGCTAAAGCGGCTTTTCCGGGTTTTGTACGTAAAAGTTTCTAGCCAATGGGTTATTCTTTTTTTTTCTCGCGACAAATAATATATATAATAAAATAAAATAAAAAATGGTCGTTGAAAAATTCCATTTTAGAAAAAATGCATTGTAACAACCGCCTCAACAGCAGCAGCTCACCATAAATTTAATTATACTTCCAAACTTCTGTCTCGTTGTCTTCTTGTCTGCAATCTTTTTCTTCTTCGCTCACTCTCTCTCTCTCTTTCTTTCTCTCTTTCTCTCTCTTTCTCTCTCGTCCCTTCTCTGTGCTTCAAAACTAAACCTTTTTATATCTACTTGAACCGCGATACTTTTGTATTTGATTTGTGTGTGCCTTCAGTCTCCTTTTACGTTCTAAACGGTTATTGTTAACGTTTGACGTTAAAAGCGCACCTCTTGTCTCGGTTTTAGCTCCTTCTCCACCACTTTTGTAAATCTCATCCGTTGGTTCAATGTCAATGATAGAGGTGAAGTAACTTGATCCTTGCGAATCGGTTTTTATATCATCCGGCTTAACGCTCTTTAGGTTCAATAAATTGAAATGAGGAAAGTTTTCGAAAGCCGTTACAATATCCATATTGTCTTGTAGAACGACACGTTTATCGGGAAACAAACCGGCTGGGTTTTCCACTATCGTAGCCAAGTGCAATTGACTAGAGCCCCGTTTCCGATGCTCGATCAATTCTTCTAAAGTCATATTGCGTTGCTCGAGTACCTTGAACAAACGGTTACCTGAACGACGATCTTCTATCAGTTCCAACAGGTCGGTACGATCATCTACATTATCAAAATCGGGAAGAAATTCGTTGTAGTGAGATTTTTTGTTATTGGACGAAACGGTACTCGTTGAGAATTGTCTCATCTTAGTGATCAAGGTAGAAGTCTCTACGGGTTTTCGGGACTTGATTTTAACAGCGTCATCAAAGAAATTCTCCAAATCGTCATCGCCGTTATTGTTATAGGTAGCACGATGCTGACCTGTTTGTTTATCGTTTTTATCGATGAGGTTCTTAAGGAGACTCTCTTGGATGCGTTCTTTCAGCTGCTCACTATTGAACATCGTGTGGGCTTTGGGTGTTAAATTCATGGTGCTGCTGCTGGCGGTTGTTGTCGTTGTTAGCATAATATTAGTGGAGGTGCTGGTGATAGGCGGTGTTGTGGGCGTGATTTTACTGCTTGTAGTTGTTGGCGAATTGCTCGATGCATAATTAAACCGCCTTGTTGTTCTTGTTAGCTGCCCGGTTGTCGTATAACCAGAACGTCTTGAGTTCACTGTTAATTTATTTTGAATGGGTTTCTCAGTAATAGTAGTAGCATTGCTGTTACTTGTAGTCGCGTCCACATTTTGTTTCCTCAAATCTTCTATGTCTTCCAGTAACGAGATGTTTTCTGTGTCCAAATTTTCGTCGTGCTGTTCCGTCTCAATTTCGTCTTCTTGTCCATCTTCTAAGAATTCCATTTCTTCTTCGCTCTCGTTCGTTAAATTTTTCTCTGGCTTGCGCTCCATATAATCGGTAAAAGCGTTAACTGGAGCAATTGTCGCATTGGTTAGCAAAAAGGTAGGCTTTAAAGTTGATCGTTGATGTAAAATTTTCTTATAAATTGGCACGCGGGTGGTACTGCTAACCACGGTTGTTGGCTTTGATAAGTCGGCACCGCTACTGGCTGTCATCATTACCGTGGTTCCAATCGCATTTAAATATTCCTTTTTCCGGGCATTTATATCATTTAAAGGTCTGGAAGCTGTGCCAAATAATTTCAGACGCTGCATAGCTAATATTTTCGTTTTCTCCTCTGCGTCCTCTCTATTCTCTCCTACAATCTTTGGCTTTGTTAATATTTGACTGACATTCGGCTTTTGCTTAATTTGTGGCAAACTGGTCGTCTGCAATGCCAATATGGCGTTTTGTTTGCCTTTAAGCAGATCATCTAAAGATAGATTTTGTTGCTGCAATATCTCGCTAAGACTTAAGCCTCCGGTATTTTTTAATAAATTTTTTAAATTCACTGGTGGCGAAGTGCTGACCAAATTTTGCTGATTTTCATGCAGTTTTTCATTTTTATCGTTCGGTTTTTGCTCCCTTTTGAAAGCGTCCAAGAGCTTAACATTTGCTTCTGCATTTTTTTGCGGCCGCCTGTACTCTTTCGATTGTTCTCCCTTATTGTTGTTGTCTTCTTTAATGTTATTATTTTGTTCACGCAAGTCATCATCGTCTATATGGCCACGCCAATATTGATTATTAGCCAATGCCGTCGATCTTATTGATGTACCCGTTTGGGGACGGCGTTTCCGTTTCCGCAAACCAACTCTTTTCGGCATACCATTCTGATATTCGGGTGTATAGTCTGTTGGCTCCAATAGATAGCCATCGTCTACTGCCAAAGATATGGCAGTTTGTAGCAACTGTAAATGGAAAGAAAGAGAAAAAGTGCAGGAATTGAAAAAATTCTTATAAAGATTTTTTGTACTTGAAAATTTTGGTTTTTAAATAAACTGATATTCAATAGAAGAGGATACCACGATATATATTTTCGGGGACGCGAGATGCGATTTTATCGCTTATCACGTCTGCTTATCCAATGCGTTCATCTGTTATGTTATTGCGAGTTCTCAGATCCGGGTAATTTAATGCCGAATTATGAAACATAGGTCATATATTTTGAATTCTTATGTCGAATATGAAATGAATTTTATTTCGCTCCAAAGGGATTAGAAGTTTTCAAAGACTTGCGGATCACTTCACTGAGAACAGTCAGAAACAGTCAGAGTTTGGAGCCTACAGTGAATACAGTGAGAGATATGTGTCTAACCAGCCTAAGATAATAGGTAACCCGACTGGCACTTACTCTTCTCGTTTTAAATGGGCATACGAAAAATTCTGAATTCAATTACTATGCACCAGGGTCCATGGGGAAAATTGTAATATTTCATATGTGGATCTATGATATTAATTACATATAGCTAAGCAGAATATCTCGATTATCGGGCAATTACTTGAAACGTCTTATCATACTGACCTGGAGAGTGTCCTTTCCCTCTTCATAAAAATTTGGTTGACATGGTTTCCAATAATGTTGATATACTTTGCTAAAGCGAGTATTAAATGCTTTTTTTGATCGGATATTTCATCTTCATCATTAATGATGAATAAGATGGAAGAAGAAAATGCAACCGATTAGATCTCGTTAGAAAACTAATTGAATCAATTGTAATTAATCATCTCCGTCACTCTTGAAGGGATAGCAGGGACACTTTATATCGATTAAATGGATTTTGTTTATAAATATGCCAATATTTGTGAAAAGCAATTATAAAGTATTATGACCGATAATAATAGTAATTTATGTTAACTTAATGTTTCATTAATGAACGAAGAAGAAGACATCAGAGAGTCGTGCATGCACGTCTAGTGCAGTTAAGTTGATTGAATCTTCTCAATGCAAATCGAGTCACTTAATGTAACGTTTAAATTTAATTTTTCAAGATGGGGAAGGGGATGTGGCGTTCTTAACGCCACAGCTACAACACACATTAACTCTTACATTCATAACTACATCTAAAGCTACATCGACACCCGCACCCCAAACCATATACGAAATGTAATTTGTATGATAACACTTATGGAAATCGAAAAGAGATACAACAAAACTGTTGGAGCTCTATAAGCTATTATCGCATATATACACAAACATTCGTTCATAGATGCATATAAATATATATAAGCATATTACAATAAATATAAATAGATAAACGTTAGATATGTTCATGAATGTATTCATATGGATGTGCGTATATGTGTAAATATTATCGAAGTTATGAGCCATGGAAATGTTCGCATATATTTATATAAGCATATAACTATAATAACATTACAAATGTATTTATTGTTGATTACGCTCAAGTATAATAAGCGTTTTAGTTGCCTGGCGGTAAAATTAATGGAGAAACGCGCAAACAAATTTAACTTAGGTTAAACAGCGTACACGAAGGTTGACGAAATGCGAGGAAGAATAAGAATGAGAAGAAAAAGAAGAAGAAGAAAAATAATGTGAAGAAGAAGAGAAAGAAATAGCGTATACTATGATAATAGTATCAATGTAGCGTCAGGCAGAGCCTGCCGGAGTGCTTCTACCATACAAATATTAAATTAATTACCAACGATATAACAGCCAATCAGTTGGCCCTACATTCACAAACACCAGCGCACGAAAAACAGATTTGCAATGTTAGGGAAAATGCTATGAAATGAAATCACTTAAATACATTTGAACATGCTTACCCTTATACACGCTTGCAGACACAGAACCAAACCAACAGTTGAGATTAACTGGCAGTACAGGTGTGTAAATATTGTACAAAACTGACTAATACTTATGCAAACATACGTAAACGCAATGCATATACATCCAAACTCTCATACAACCACATACCGAAAGCGCATAGCTTAAAAGGCTGCAAGGAAGCAGATAAGAGAGATAAGTTAAAACGAGAAGGGGAAACTGTATAAGGGATATATATATATATATATATATATATATATAGGCAGGCTTCGTTGGCTTTTACCCCACTTTTACTCAATCCTCAACAAGTCACAAAAGAAAGGTTAAATACACTTATGGTTTACGGTATGGCAAGTGTTTGTTTGCAAATCTACATATGTGCTTGTGCTTGTGAAAGTGCTTCACAAACATATATAAGTGGCAAGGTTATCAAACAAAAAAAGAATTTTTTTTCTTTTTGCTTTTTTTTCATAAAATTTATTCTTTTTTGAGTTTTTCCTCTCACGCCATACAGAGACTATCTGTATGTGTGTTTGTATGAATTTCACTTAAAATACTGTTATAAACTTAACTCAACTAAACTGAACGTAGCTTAAATGCAATTATTTTCTATACTAATGGAGTGCCAAGTGCACCTTATGCTCATATCCATGTTCTTACAAACATAAACTGAAGAAAGTAA
Organism: Glossina morsitans morsitans; assembly: GCA_001077435.1. NCBI lineage: Eukaryota > Metazoa > Arthropoda > Insecta > Diptera > Glossinidae > Glossina > Glossina morsitans. Next base: position 24,865 of record CCAG010010547.1, on the reverse strand, counting down.
GTGTATGGGGCACGAAGGATGGAATAGTTTTGCGGAGCAAAATTAGTAAAACAAAAAAAAAATGCGGATGTGTTTAGTAAAAGCATTGAAATGAGGTTCCGTTACCCAACTTTAAAGGATAATAGATAATCAAATTTTCAATCTATTAGTGCATGGAAACCACTTGGGGGTTGTTCGAGACCACGACCAGAGCAGAATTTCCATTTAGTGTTTAGTTAGTCTAGACTTGATATCGTAAATTTGCGAAAGCGATCTAAAACCACTGCTCCAAGACGTGAAGGGTTAACTAAATTTTACGTCTGAGATTCGCGTGAACCCGAAGACAGTTTTCTGATTTGTGCCAATTGCGATTTAAGCCAGAGATTGTGAACCTAGGAATAGTAACTAATTCTTTGCATCACATCTCAATCAATGTCAACAAGAAACGCCATGCGTGATGAAAAGGACACAGTATTTAGACCATGAAGGATTTTGTCGCTGGCAAAGACAAAAGATATGTGCTTCGAACATGGAATTTTGGCAAAGGTCACAAAAAACTCCTATCCTTTGGTGGTGTCAATGTGGGATGTGATTTGGCAACCCTTGATGTTCTTGGCAAGAAAATGCAAAATGATGTTCGATGGACAGAACACGCTTTCGGAAGTGTCGAAAGTTACAGGCGAGAGCTTAGACAATTTAAAGCGCTGTAAGAATACCTGTACTGCAGCCGATATCCGTACCATTTCCATCGCCTATATCCAACATAGATAAGTGTAAAATTCCTTGGTGTGGGTAGGAGTTTACAAATTTTGCTTGGCGAAGCTTGGCCGCATCCAGCGAAAGGCTAACGTGCTCATGGTAGACGAAACGTCTCCAAAACTCTCGATACCCTCTTGATACAATTGACGTAATATGGGCTGTGCAGTGCTCATGTATAGGTACATCCACGACAGAGATAAAAGAGATATGTCCACCAATTAAATTTTTTAACAGAATTGCAAGGCTTCCGTAGCGTTCCAACCCATTCGCCGTGGAGTTGCGCCTTTCTACCAGTAGAGATCTTACCTGCCGTCCTGAATGTTTCCAACCTTAAATAAAAACTTAACCCACACAGACACTATTCCGTCCTTCCATCCTTCCATCCTTCTGTACCAACAATCCTTCCTGACCACCATCCTGCCTGCACGTGTAGAGGATAATAATGTTTTCGTGTTTATTGCTATTTGCGTTTATGCGATATAAGCATTTGCGTATTAGTACACGGATCCTAAAGTCATTACAATACGCATAACGAAAATATGGAAACGTTGTACACATGCCTCATACCGATCGATTTATATTTATTCGCATGAACTATTGACTATATGCGATTGTTTACATTCGCTCTGGTGTTTAAGTCGGACGAGTATACAAAAAAATTCGAAATAATAATTTGATCGGCCGACACACAACTTTAACTGCGTTAATAATTATCTTAATGCGAATCCAGGAGTTAATCTACTGCAGGAAACTAAATTCTATCTTCCGGTCCACCCTATATTGATGCTACAAGAAAGTGTACATAACAAGACCTATGAATCGGAAAATGCCTTCATAAAGATGAACAGATTTTAAGCGTAATATGTTAATGGGCGCAGATGGGTTTTTGCTATTTGGGACTGCATCTTGCCTGCCCTCGGGTTAAACAACAATAGGTGGCGTCATTGCTTATAATAAATGGGTTTCTGAAATTGCACTGGAGCCGTACTCAAAAGACTTGAATTAATTCGGCGAATACGTTGGAAAGTTTAGCAGTTAGTTGCTGTAACATTGTAAACGCTATCAACCCGCTTTGCAAAAACAAAAAACTCAACTCCAATCTTCTACGATTAGAAGTGGGGAGTAGTAGGACAATGATCGATTTACATATTTTTACATCCCGTGTATTTAGTATCGAATGGGAACGATTTTTCCATAGGTATTTAATTTTTAATTGCTTTTGCTTAAGTGCTTAACTAAATTTTATTACGATTTACATTCGAGTATAAATTGGTTTTTACAAAAAATTATTTATTATTCATTGGATAAAAAGAATTTTTCGAGTTCGATGAGAAATTTGGTTTGAATGTGTGTACAGTTACGAATCAATCAAATGCTTTGACACCGAAATCATTCATAAAACAGTCAGTCAATATAACATTAGCAAGGCCAACAAGCGCTTGCTGCAAACCGCTTCAAGCGGAATCTAATAAGCAAGCAGTTCTTACTGCAATGGTGACATCTTGACCCTATCATATCATGTTATATAGCATATGTGAAATGAGCGCGATATTGTATTTTTTAATCACTCTTTGGCTAAAGGCAATTTCACACACACACGCACACACACACCAGCTCTTATTTGATAAAAAGAAAAATCAAATTTTAATTTTGTAAATTTTGCGAGCCATAAACAGTTTTGTCGACGGCCCCTTGAATGTGGCCATAGATATGTGAAAATGATATTAGAAATTATTTATCGATTTACTGCGACATTGTATGCGATATGTTTTATATTCGAAAACTCCATTGTGATGGCATGAAAAGTGCAAAACAAACCTATCGCTTTCTGCTCGCTTTGGGGCATTGGACAGTGAACTGGTCAACTTCCGCATTTCGAATACGTAAAATGTCATCAATAGCACATACAAGCTTACAACAAGCTTACTTACACATATCCTCAAAAGTGATTAACAATAACAATCAACAACAGTCAGATGCACTAAACCTTTATCTGTCGTTTTCGAACAGCGACTGCTGATATAAAATAATCAAGTCTTATATATAAGTGCTTTAGCTATCAAGCATTAAGACAGTAACCTGAAAATGAACATCATGTGCTTTATTAGTTGAACTCTACAGAACAGATATTTGAAAACGGCTGTAGTGCCCTTAAAAGACATAAGATAACAACTATAAAGATGAGTAAGTAACCATATGAAGAATGCTGAAAATTTTCTTTCTGTTTTATTCATAGAAAGAAATGCGAAACAGATCGTGTCGATCCGCCAATGCACATACACTAAGGCTATGGTTAAATTTCAGTTGGCAAAGTTTCATTAACGAGCAAACCTTATAGACACCCGTGAATAGATTATCTCTCCAATGATCCTTTTAATCGCTTATGGCGAAAATATTTATTTAAATTCTAACGATTAATGGAATTTGCACTTGGCCTTATTGTCAGCGTATGGTGGTGTGACATAGATATAATTAATAAGCAAACGAGCTTACGAATAGATTAACTAATCGCTTGCACGCTTTAAACATCTAAATAAATCGTGAATGATAGTCGCCGCCGCGAATATAAAACGAAAAGGAGACGAAAAGTAAATTTCAAAGGTGTTCACAGTTTTTGTCGCATTGTATGCACTTATCCATCGACCGACTTGTCCATTCATTTTCAATACTAACTTACGTCTAAGAACATACAATGTCCAAATATCTTCATTTCTGGAAACGCGAGAATGTTTACTATGGATATAGTATAGCATCGATGACCAGAGGAACAGACGGATATACTTAAATCGATTCAGCATTTGGTACTCGGTGGTGGGCAGCATATGGGCAGCTATACATTCATATCCTGACATGACATTTACTTTTGGGCGTTACAAACGTTTTGACGAGATGAATAAATCCCTTATGTTTGTTGGCGAATGTAAAGGCAAAAAGAGGGAAAAATTATTGGATTCCCGTTCCTTATGTTCTTATTAGCGAAGCTCTCGTAATTATCTGCTCCAAGTATTTTGTTATAATTGAATCAACCAACGAGCGAGCCAACGCTACCTACACATATATCCATGAGTACGTGTAACCAATAAACAAAGAAGCTAACATTCATCACTATATGCCGCACGCGTGGAATATGCTTGAACGTCATGTCTGTCTATCTAGTTGTGGTTGTGGTTATTTATTCAGAAGCGCACATATAAAAATATATATAGAGGGAAGCGTTAGTGGAATTATTGCGTAGGCTGCGGTTATACGTATATTTGTATTTATATAATTATATACGTATATGTGTGCGCATATATATATAAATGCACTTCAAGTGTTGCCACTTTTACACTTGAACTATTGACTTAAAAAAGATTCATAACAGTTGCAACATGTAAAGCACACTTAACTAAACGCACACGCATCCATTTACATGTACAGAGCAAATATGTATAACACAATAACGAAACCACAATGCAGACACATAACATAGATGCATGCACAAACCCAACGAACTTACTCCCTGTCTGTCTGCTATGCACACACTGACGCCCTTTGTTTACATTGCAAGCATATACGTAAATTAAATGCACTTTTCCAATCATCTATACACGTGTACATGCACGTAAGTAAATGTTTATGTGAACATATTTGCAAGAGCTTTATAGTATGTGGCTTAATAAATAAATAAATATATGTACATATATATTTGTACAGATATAGAGATATAAATCTACATATTGTATATATATATATATCGTATATATATATATATATTGTATATAATATGTATATGTATGAGCATAATCATTTAAAACAATTGCGTCTTCGTTGTGTGTGTACTTATATATCATAAAGACGCTGCTGCATCCCGTCATATTTTACTATCGTTTTCACATCACATTTTCTGGCATTTTTAAAAATTCCGTAAACTGTCGTAAGTGCCTGAACGAATATGTGAGAATCGTACGAGTATTTTTTTAAGCGTGTGTTTGTCAGGATCTGATCAATAGCTTATGTACGGTGATAGAGCTATCTCTCGGTTTCAATCGCTTATACCGGAGATGCTCGTATGTCGTATAATAAATACATTAGCGTGACTTCTCTTTAACCGCTACGTCCGTAGACTTTCCAAATGTTTTCACTTTTAAGTGGAACATACATGAACACTTCTTCTTCCTTCTTCCTCCTTCCTCCCTTCCACCGAACGCTAGAGATATGTTCGTTCTATCAAACGTTTTGTAGAAGGAAGCTTTTGGGGAAACTCCATAAGTTATATAAATATCTATATGTATATATATATATATATATATATATATATATATATATAGTTGAGCAGCATCAAATTGTGAATCAATTTAAGCAGATGTTCGTCGAAAAATGTTCAAATTTAGGAAATAGATTGGAAATTCTCGCTCCCAGATGGGTATTTAATATCGTTCAGAGGACATGCTTACCGTGCGATAAACGTAAATTGGGAACATCTCTGCTTTCTGGATTTTTTTCCCATTACCCAAATTTTATAACAGAGACACGATGCAAATTTCCAAGTATATCTTGGGAAAACATGAAAAAATCAGTCACGCCCACTCAACGAGAATCGAGAATGCGAAATTAGTTTTCTTTCTTTGTTAGGATAAAGGTGGTGGTGGTGGTGGTGGTGGTGGTGGCGAATAAAACATTCGGCCATGGGCGAATATAATTTTCCTCCTTGTTTCATCTCACTCAGGGGATGTTCACTGGCTAGAGATGTTTATTAGATTAAACGAGCACGGATAAAAGTGCGCGTCCGTAATCAACGCCTTGCAGAGAATACAATTTTTCTTTCTTATTAACATTCTATATATATATATATATTGTCTATGGTAACGGAGACCGTAGACAAATTTTCCATTCTTCTTGTATAAATACATTCTGAGCTTAAGTTAGGAAATAAAACAACGCATATTAAGTGGATGGTAATAAAACACTTTTTATTTAAAAGTATGTATATATATATATATATATATATATATATATAAAAGATAATCTCATCGTTGTTAAGTTAAGATTTCGAAATGTTTTTGAACATTTTTTCTCCATTATTTCGTTATCCCTTTAATAATCAGCCATCTGTCGTCAATGATTTATTAATGCCATATAAAAGGCTTGTGATGTGCAACTAAATCGTGTGTATGTGAATGTTGGCTTAAGCACATCAAATTCATTTCTTTTGCACTTGCCATCTTAAAGTGTAATCATTTCAATATTTTGTGCGTAACAATGCATAAATGAGTTTCGCTCGCGCGTAAATTTATCGGCAATAAATCGATAAAATAAGCACCAATTTGACTGACAACCAAACGCAAAATTTTTCTACAAAATTTCTTCTATTAGGAATGATCGCAATACGTTTTTTTTTTTTTGTCAATTTCCTTTATATTGTCGAAGAGGTAGACATTGTCGCGAACAATAGCATGAAAACCGCCACAACTTAAGTATACAAATGTTGAAATGTCTGAAATGAAATCTGACAGACTTGCCTCTATAACATAAAAGTTCGGCTGCGTAATGTATGTGAGAAAAGGAAAGGAAATCGGGTTTGTTCGGCGGCGGTCTATGAACTGGTTAATGTAATAAAGCGTTACATCTGAATGCCCTAGTAAGACCGTGAACTATGGACGGGGGGAAATGGGAGCATATTGCTTGATGAAGGCTTGTGTATGGATGTATTGATCCTTGTATCAGTTTAACATTCGACGAACACATTGTGCGACAGAGCAAACGGCCCAAGCTAGATCAAAATTACATATGTAAGGGCAGAAACTACTTCGACGGAGCAGTGTGTTTTCGTAAATCCGCTTACGGATATCCATTTCACGTTATTACTTGTGCATAAAGTAGAATGCTCCTGGCGGGTATCCTACGGTTCTATGCAAACTTGATGCAAATTCTCTTCTTTTTTTCTTTCTGAAACAAGTTCTCAAACTTTTTTTTTTTTTTTTTTTTCTATGTGCATAGAGTAATTTCATATACAAAGTAAAAGTTTGTTTAGTTTTATTTCTTTCTTTCTTTTTTTTACTCTTCATGCCTTTCTGTGTTGGAACAGACCCTTTAAAAATCAAACTTATACAAAGGTACTTTAAAGTTTGTGTTGTTTATTTTTTCTGTTGTTATTGTTGTTGTGGTTGTTGTTGTTGTTGTTGTTGTTGTTGTTGTCGTTTGCTGGTGTATTGTATACCCAATAAGTTTTATTGAGTGGCTTTTACTTCAGTTAATTCTTTTTCTTTTTTTTTTTGTGCTTTTTGCCCCCTTTTTCTGTTTTTTTTTTTGCTGCAATTTCAGTTTTTAAGTGATTTGCTAGCAATTGAGAAGAGAAAGGGAAAGTTTGCTTCGATTGTGACTTATTCATTATTATTATTTTTTGCTTTCTTTCGTTTAAGATTTCGCAGAGAATTAATTGCTCTTGCAAATGATAATGTGTTGGTTACTGAAACGGAAATACTGCTTTATTTCGTTCACGTATTGAATCAAATAATTATTGGAATAATTTCGAATGCAATTTGCTTCCTTTCCATGCTTTTAGAATATTTTTTGTAAATTGAATAAATATTTTCTCTTCTTCGTTTTCAAGAGCTTATAAATAATTTCATTATCTGCTTTTTATGTTTTGCATTTCTTTTGTTTCTCTCTCTCTCTCTCTCTCTCTGTCTCTGTTTTTCTACTCACAAAAAACTCGAAATTAAACTCTAAAACAATTAAAACAGAAGCTCGCTGCTGCTGAAGTCTATGCACAATTGTGCTCCATTCTATGTAAGCTTACATTGCATTGCCATTCTGTCATTCTGCCTGCTCCGCCTTACTTGATCTATTGTAAATTGAAAACAATGCTTAAGGACTTGTATTCACAACGTTTTCATAACTAACTAACTAAAATCGGAATGAAAAATAAGTTCTATTAATTGTTAAGAATGCATTCGCCAATCGGTGTTGTGTTAGCACGTATCAATCGCTATTTCATATTTTCCGATATATTAGAAATTTTGATCGCAATTCGATTCTTTTTTGCTTTAACGGGTTGTTCGACGGTATGCATGGAGAATATATGCAAAAAAAAAATAATTTTCTATATACTCGGCACTCACTTCATTTTCACAGTCTTTCTAGTCATAATGAAAAATAATGTCTCGTAGTAGCGTGAAAATGTGACGTATCTCGTAGTGTTGTGTATTGCTTCGCAGCGTTGTTAAGAAATGTTCATTCAAGTGATGGGGATTCAAAATTCATTTCAAACCAACTGCTGCAATCAATTTTTTTTTAATTTCTTTTTTTTTTTTTTTATTCATTCTTCTTTTTGATGGTATTTCATAATATTATTAAATCTCTAGCCACCAGTAAGTAACACAGATTGTGTTGGGAAAAACCGTGAAAAACAGAAAACAAAAAACAAAAAACAAAAAAAAAACGAAAAACGAAAAAGAGAAAAAAAAGAGAAAAGGACAAAAGCGTAGGATTTATGTATATAACATACCATCAGGCTGACTCTAATGCAAATATTTGTTGCATAATTTCGAAAAGAGAATGAGCCAGTGCTCTCGACATTGCCCCGCTTTATTATTATTATTATTAAAATTTTTCCCTTTGCTTTTTTCCATTTTATAATTCTAATTAGAATTAAGAGTTATTCTGTTTGAGTTAAGCCTCTCATGTGCTGTTTGCATTGCATCCGCCATAGGCATTATCATCATCACACTGAGGTCTCCGTTGCGCCCTGAGTTGTTAAGGTCATAATCACCTTTATACTTCCATACTTGGTTACTGCAGTATTGCAATAGTAATATTAGTTGGTTTCTATTATTGTATGACGTAACGTCTAAAAAAAGTGAAGGAGGGCGAACGCTTACCTCGTGTATGTATTTACATTTTTCGTTCCTTGTTGACAATGTTAACAATTTTGTATACGATTATCATTATGGCTTAAGCATGTCTTTGTATATTGTTTGCGTGTTTATGCTTGCATATGTGTATGTATGTATGTATGTATGTATGTATGTATGTATGTATGTATTTATGTATGTATGTATGTGGATATGCGATGCCTATTCTGCCCTTTAACACGTTTCTGAGCAGCTGTCTGCAATATTAGGCGATGTTTGGCTTAACCTCAACATTTGGCCGCATTCTAGATTACTTAAGTAATTCAAGAGAAAGACAACAAAATTTACTCTCAGGCAGCACCCTTCCGTTGTTTCTTCTCATTGTGATGATTTTTCTAATTTTGCTTTTTTTTTTTTTTTCTTCCCTCAAAAAAACTTTAAATTGAAATTTTAATCATATTTTGAGGTCCTTTTTGCTGCACTTGATGTACGTACGCAATTTTGATTTAAATTAAATTTTAATGAAATTATTTCAACTTTTCCCATTAAAAATATTTGAACCAACACAATCTCTCATTATTTTCCAGATGGGCTGTTTCAACAGTAATGACTCGTGAGAATTTAATACCACGTACGAAACAGGATACAGAAGATGAACTCATTGCTGCCTTAATACCATTCTGGGATATGGCCAATCATCGTCATGGTCATATCACTTCTTATTTCAATATGGAAACGTGCCAAATGGAAAGTACTGCACAGGATGATTTTGATGAAGGCGAACAAATTTTCATACACTATGGCGATCGTTCAAATGCTGAACTTCTTATACACAACGGGTAAGCGAATATAAAATTAAATTAAAATATGATAATTAAAAACGTCTAAAGGGAAACGATAAAAATGGCGCCACAAAAAAAAAAGAAAGAAAAAAAAAGTGGTGTAGAAAGCATAGTTCGATTTTTGCACGAGTTAATAATAATCCGTTAGCACTTCTTGGAAATTGTCTATGTTTAAAACTGACGACTACGCAGAATTTTAGTTTTTGGTTTTTGTGCGAATAGCTATCTCTTGGGTGCTTTCAACCAAGGACCAAGAACCGAACGCAGCTGCAAATGGCTCGGATTGTGTCACTTTTTCGAACTCTCCCCATATAACACCTTATTTTGATAAGTCGGTATAAGAAAAAATATTGTAATACCCAAAATTTCGCGACAAAGCTTGCTGAGTAGTAGAACTTCAATCTTCTAAATCGGTGGGAAAACTTTGCATCGGATAGGGCAATTTTTCTAACCCTCTGTCTTCGAATCGTTTCTACGGAAACCAAATTTTTATATGGTTAAAGGGGTCCAATTTTCAATACATGTTGATGAAAATTCGGTCATCCTAATGACTTGACATAAAAATTAAACATACCGAATTTGGAACTCGTAGGTATATTTTTTGGACCCCATCTCGTATAAGGGCTTTAATGCCAAATAAGGCTTTATATAGCATAAATGTCCAATTTGGGTCGGAAGAGTAATTTGATATAAAACTTAAATCTGTCGAATTTGGGTCAAGTAGGTCTATTTTTTTAACATCGCCGCATACAAGGATTACAGTGAAATAATAAATTCTTATAGACCTAAAGGGTATAATTTTTAGTATTCTATGATGAAAATGGGTCTACAGCAGCAATGTAGTATAAAAATTAATCGTATGGAATGCGGTTCATATAGGTCTATTTTTTAGATCCTAACCTATGTAGGCGTTATCATGAAAAGCAAGCCTTTATTTATGTGGGGAGAGAATCTTATTTCTAGTTTTTTATGAAATAATAGTGTTTTTGAGTTTGGTAAATTTGGGTCACATATTTGGTGTTGTTTTGGGCATCCTCCGATATGCGATCCGATTCATAAAATGTATGCCTTTGCATGAAAGTACTGCGTAGTTTTTGAGTGAGTAGGTGTATTAGGTCAAGTCGCGTAAGGTATCTTAATGTCCGGTTTCGCCCGACCATAATCTTCTTACTTGTGTTTTTATATTCGCATACTAATAATTTCCAACGCAAATGCAAAATTAAGAATTTGCTCCGTTGAAAGTGTTGCTCTTAAAAGATTTTGACTTTTACAAAAAATATGATTTTCAAATCCCTTCAAATCTCTCCAATATAGCTTCAACAGTTTGAATATTAATTTTGTTTTCTTTCTTTCATTTTTTTATAATTCTATCTGCGAATGTGCTACATGTCCTTATGTAAAGTTTCATTAATTCCGTTAATCCAAAGGATAGCGTTGCCATTAAATTAGGTCTCAGTCAATCGGATCCGTTGTATGAAAAACGTTCACAATTATTGCAATTGCTTAATATACCAAAAAATGGTGAACTGAAGGTGTTGCCAGCACCTGAACATATATCGCCAGAACTGTTGGCATTCGTACGTGTTTTTAACATGAATGAAGAGCAATTACAGCATTGGATATGTTCGGAAAGAGCGACTGATTTATTGCATATTGATTGTGCTTTGGAAACATCATTAGAGAGCAAGACATGGCAATATTTACAAACACGTCTAATGCTGCTGTTACGCGTATTTCCCACCACCTTGGAAGCAGATGAAACGCAATTAGCTGGAGTGAAATGTGGTAAATTGCAAATGGCACAAATACCGGTCATGATCTTGGAGTACCGTATACTAGAGAAACGCATACTGGCGGCAGCATTGGATTACGCCAAACAAAGGACAAAGGCCTAAGGCGTAACGGACAATGTAATAAATGTGCCAAGCAAAAGCATAATGGCATATAAAGGTTTTATATCAAGCTTGGCGTGTTTTATCATTCAAACTGTTCTAGGCAATGTTTCATGCTTTGTGTTTTGTATCATTTTTTTTTTTTTTTTCATTTCTACTCAAATCGTAACTCGAGTGGCCATACACAGGTATATTATTGTAACCGCTGTGAGCGAACGACTACAATACTGAAAGGCTCAATTTATATGAATGTTTGAATGTATGAATCCTCATACATACACACTTATATATAACATATATACATATATATATATATATATATATATTTTTTTTTTTTAATTATTTATATGTTCTACGATGTTTTGATTAGCATTTTTATTAACTTTATACTAACAAAAGTGATTTAATTATATAAAAATATACAGAATTCTTTTGCCAACTAATAAAAAAAAAGTATCTGGTGTTTCATTCGCTGTTTTTATAACTGCTTTAATGTGAAAAGTTTTATATGGTTTTTCATTTAATAATTCAGATAAACCGTCGAGTTAAGTAAGTGAATTGGGACGAGACAGAGATATATAAGTAGACGGGGATAAGCACACTCATACGTGCAACTAAGCTAACAACTAATAACTTTTAAAATGAAAAAAAAAAAAAAAAAAAAAATTCTCTTACTGCCTACTACGACATATACAGATATATGTGGTAGAAGAAGGAGACTACAGATTGACAGCAATGAAACAGCAAAGAATGGAATGGAAAACTCGCCTGAACGTACGTACGTACGTACGTACGTACGTAGCGTATGGAGAAAGAATAAAAAATTGAAACTTGTAATCTCGTTAATGAAGTGAGGTAAGGAGATGAGAACAGCGATGGGTAGAATTTTCATTTTATTTCTCAATTTTATTGATTATTTACATTATATTAATTATTGAAAGGCAATAATTGAAATACGCGATATCTCGTTTCTTTTTTTTAAAATAGCAACAATGAGAAGAACAACATTAAATGTAATAGTAAAAACAACATTATTCGTTAAAAAAAAACGTCACATTTTTAATTTGTTGATTTGCTTTTATTTTCATCGAGCAACGATTTACAAAAGTGCACAATAACCCCGTTTAAAACATTTATCGAAAAAGTACTTGTAAATGAGTTCTTTTGCAAAAAAGTGCCAAATTTATTTGCCAGCGACGACGTTTGGTATATTTATACTTTTGGCTCATAGCCAGGTGTATGAAAATATTTATTTCTCTCATTTCTATTTTCATTTTTTTTCTTGTTTTTGTTTTTCCTTTTCAAAAAGATCCCTAAAAAACAAAAAGTTTGTCACTGCTTATACATCTATCCTTGAGGTCCGTTGCCAGAATCTAGTCAACAAAAAATCTATGTAGGGCAAGCTTTTTAATGCACATATTTTAAAAACAATCTATGCATGTACTCGATTTTTTAACAGAAATTTGTTATTAAAAAAACTACGGGAGAACATCCATTATATGGGCTATAAGTTAAATTTTACATAACGGAATTGAAAAGAAAACTAATATACAATAAAACAATAGGAAGTTATTTCAAATGTTTTCGAAAAATAATGTCTTCGTTTATTATTCGGTTCAGTGCATAGTAATGCACTCTCTATCTCTCCCTTAAAGCGTTTCTTATTCATCTAACGATTCGCAACTAACGATTATTGATTATGATAAAACATTTGTTTTTGCAAATATTCAGATATCGTAGCGTAAATGTCGTAAACAAATTGTAAAGCATCGGAATGCGTTCAGTGAATAAATTCACAAACGTGAATATATTCAGAATTATGTATATGGATACCTGGTTCCCAAGCCTACCTCAACCTACTCTGCCTTGGGGTTTCCCAATACAATTATTGATGGACCAAAGGCAGGTAGGCACTCTGTTTGGAGTAATGAAATAAGAGGTAAGTATGTGCAATTACTTTGATGTGATCGTCTTAGGAGTGTCCCTGAGCAAAACTATAGAACCCCTCCCACATCTCTCGAACTAGCTAGCTGAGTTATGGTGCGTACGCATGAGTCATAGGCCTCCATTCCTCTTCCAGTGGCACTGCAAGATTACCCTAAACTTTATTTAAATAGTAGCTTTAAAGACAAGAGGATATAGACTTACTACTACGTCGATTAGTCGCAGGTGCTGTATGGCGGTTCTACAAACGTGGCGCCAAACTACACTACGACATAAAAGTAAGTCTGATAGACACATACGCACATATTGTTACACAAAAGTGACGTCCAAAGTGGGACCACTGAAAAAACACGCGAAAGAAGCAAATTATAGTGTTAGCAATAGATGGCCCCTTTTCGCATTCCAGCATTAAGGGCTAACGAGTTAAAGCGGCGTGTAAATAAGCGAGGAAAGTTTAATTGTATATACCTTACTAAGCAAATGTTTATAGGTGAAAAGAAAAAGGATGTGTTAGTATATGTTAGATAGACAGAAGAAAGTGCGAAAAGTTAGACGGACAATGCGTAGAGATTAGCTTAGCACTTTCTATTAAATGTATCATCAATTTTTACTGTGATGACAGAAATTTATTCTTCTAAATACGCTGCTGGCTGGTGCGCTGTAACATATACGGTTCGCGGTTCATTGCATTTACATATAAGCCTACCATACTTTGCTTACTCTTCCACGGAACCATTGTTAGATATTACTTCTCGAGGCCTGGTTGTAGTTAATGCAGCCAATATGCAATTTACTGAGTCTAGTTGTCGCCTCCATCTGGCAAATGTGTCTGGCAACGACGACAATGATTACGTTATCGGCAAAGCCAACTTTGTGGTAATGTTGGCCGTCGGCAGTTGTAGTGTATCATTGTACATGATATTCCATAACAGGTGACTGTTGATGACTGGTGATGAACTTCATGCCATTATCACAGCCTACGATTAGTAAAATAGCCTCGTATGGGATCCACCATATGTGTTGATGCCTCCACATTGAACTTCTGATGCATCTGCAGTCTACCGTGTTGAAGGCGTTTTTAACATCCAGTATCACGGGGATGGGAAGAGGCATCGATGAACGCTATGTGCGCTATTAACGTTCGCGATTTCTTTGTTTCGCTGCAACAATAGTACGATAAACGCTAATCGCTTTGTATTTCTTTTGGTCCTGCAGTACGTGCGGCACAAGATTGTCAATTTTCTAACTTCCGTCCATAGTCTCTGCTTTCCGCGTTGGTATTAAGGATGGACGAAAAACGTATGCGCCACGTCTTCTTTACGATGCTACACAAAGGACTAAATTCAAATGTAACCATACACCAACGTTACCATTAAAAGGTTGAGTAACGTAAAATAGCTTCTCATCATGTTACTTGATCGTCCATGGACCAGTGTTTGGAGTGTCCACAGTTTGTAGGTCCACATTTACCTCGCGGATCTGCTCGAGTGCTCCCGCCTTCTAAAGGCCGGCGCCTGCTCAGTCTCCTAAGTTTTGCGTCTCCGTTGTATAAGCTGCTTCTCTCTCTTGCAGGTCGGTTGGTATTCTGCTACTGATGACGGTGATCATGTCATCGCTAGTAATGTCAAGCGCGGTAACTACACTTAGTGCTTACGTACAGAACTCTTTTAGGGCGCGTGTTTTAAATGAAGGGTGTCCGTGTATTGGGGTTTAATCGCGTTAAAACCATTGCTGCAATTGTTGCTACAAAGGTGCGCTTTGAACGATGGTCTGCGCTTGACCATGACCAACAAGTATCGACTGAAGTCTTGCAATGCAATGCAAATCTCACCCATTTTCAGCCTTTTCTTAAATGTTAAAAGAGCCGCCTACTTATTCGCTTATTACGAATGTAGCTTTACCGACAGAAGCCATGTGCATATTGTGTAAATGGCGTTATTAGTCAGGGGTACAATATTTTGCTTCCAGGACATGGACGATATTGCCAACATATCCCACCAGTGTGTCTTCTTCTCCATTTGTTGCATATACAAGTATTCTGCTTATAAAGTAGTTTGTCACAGTATTTGCCAAGTAATTAGGCAATCGACGCCTTTTCATTAAGTTATTCAAAATCATTTTTGATATCCAGTGTGGCTACAAGTTACTATTATTTATTTGCACCATTGCTGCGTGTCCCTTATACCGCATCGTCGGCTGCAGAAGTTACGTTAGCAATAGCGTCTACGGTGTATCTCTTTTTCCTAAATCCTAAATCCCAAATTGGTACCAGGCAGGTCGACGTTGCTATTTCGCTCCTTGTCTGTACATTTACAAATTATTCTTTAAAAGATTTTTCTATTGTGTGGGTGTGTGTGTTAAATTAATATATAATACAAATGAAGATGCTCACATATGATCGTTTGCTAGAATTGGAAAAGACTTTCTATTCATTATTTCCCAAAAATTTCCTATGCTGTTAGTGTTCATTCGTTTAAAAAAGATTTCTCAATTATGGTAAAGCAGTAAGAAAATTAATACAGTGATGAAAACAATATCCTTTTCCAATTGAAAGAAAGCAGAAAAGACAAGTAAGAACCGAAGCTCGCATACCCACCGCATAAACGCTTCGTTCACTTGAGATTTTAATGTCCAAGAAGTCGTTCTTTTCTAAACGCCCCAAAACTATACGTATTAAGCGTCCACCATATTATACCAATTATAACTAATACTCTTGATCGTATTCTACTCGCCCTCTCCTTTCATTTGATACCTATAGCGAAGATATTTTTAGGAAAAGATTTACGAACTAAGCCGGCACGTCTACCACAGTTAATTTCGAATGAACACACTTAGCTTCAAACACCATACAGACAGACAGACGGACATACTTGACTCAATTAATTCAGAATTTAACTTTGATCAAGAATATTTTATACTTTATAGGGTGTCTGAAATTTTCTTTTGAGTGTTACATACATTATGAAAGAAAACAAAGTGAGTATAACCCCTCAAGGTCATAGGTCTTCATGTACCAAAACTACTGTATATAATATTATACCTGTTATCAAAAGATTAAAATTATAGGTACTTGTCGTGCATTCTCCAACCGAAACCACAATCTAAGCGAGAAGTTAAAGAATTTCGAGTTTTTATCAAACAAAGTACAATTTATTTGAAATTTTCGCTTTATTCATCCAATTTACACATTGTTTCATATTTTATGGTAAATGTCAAGTTATTGAATAGATGTTAATATCGACCGATAGTCTTTGGCATTCCTCTCGTAAAACCGTGATGTCATTGCTATACAACTTTTATGAGTTCTGGTCCGAAAAACTAAAGCAAATAGCTTTTTAAGCGCCTCTTACGAAGTCGACTTTTCAGAGTATTAAATGTGTCGTGAAGGAAGAGAAACAAATGGTAACCGGACGAGGCGATGTCTAGACTATACAATGGATCGAATACATCGAAACTTTCCAACCGAGTTCTCCCAATTTTTACGCCGCTATAAATAGTCGGGCATTTTCGCCTTTCTTATTCGCCAATTGTGGACGCTTTATATAAATTGTTTCGATTGTAATAATTGTTGAGTACGTCTCGACAACTACTCGGGACGTAACGCACCATCTTATGTGAGGTTGGATTAACCACTTCCGTGTAGCTTAGTTCGTCACACGCAATCTTTTTCCCATATATTCGTTACATCTCATCTACATGTCATCATCCGCTGGTAAACGGTTTAAGAATGGTCCTGTTTCTATTCAAAATTCTAAGCAGAGGCAGATGTGTTCGTATACTTTATGGATAGTGTGATTCGTGTCTTTGAATATTATATATGGAGTGGAAAAATATATATTGATGTTAGTGGTATCCGCCTTGCATGTCACTTTTTTGCAAATCCCTCTATGTTCGTCCAAAAGGATTCTAGTGTTAATTGCTTGCGCTATGGCGGAAATTTACTCAATTGATTGCGTTCAAACTGGTAAAACAAGTGCAGAAGAGTGTTATTCAATCGTGTTGGATCGATTGAATGCAAATGCCATGCATTCGGCAGCATGGCGACGACTTCACTCGCAACCCAATAAGCAAACTTTCTTACTTCCAAGACATGATAAAAACGATTGAAAAGAAGTTTAAGAAACTAAAGAAATATATTATTAACGAAGTTAACTGAATTAGCTGCGAATTAACAAAGTTGAGTGTGTCAGAAATAGCTCATCTTCAAGAGCAGTTACCGTTATTTTTGGAAAAAATATTAAAGAAGAGAAAAAAATAATTGGCGATGAAGTGCAAATCGCTTGTACAGAATTCGTAGAATCGACAACTTAATTCCATCCCAACTCAGCGTACGGCTACGCCCACTGGGCTCAGCAATGAGAAACGCACACACACCATCATTTACCATCAGACTATATTTGTTTTGTAAATTAGAGAAGAATAACAATAGGAATGAAAAGCTAGCTAGCTATCTTTCCAACTATTTTACAATTGTGTTGAGGAGGAAGAAAAAAAAAGTACTTTTTGTCAACTCAAACTTATTCTACATTATATAAAATAAATAAACAAGGAAAACAAGTAATTTTGTCTAAACAAATTGAAGAATATTTTTGGTCTTTCAATTCTTGTTTTGCTTCTTTTCTTCTTTTTCCTCTTTTCCTTTTTCTTTTTTAGTTTTATTTTGTCTTTGTTCTGTCCAGGATTTTCAACCAGTCAGAAAGTCATCGCACATGGCAAATGTTTTAAAAAATGTGGAGGAAGGCCTTCAATGAATTTTTCATTCTCGAATTTCATTTCATTTCAATTCATTTCATTTAATGTAATAACACAATAAATTTAAACATGAGCGACATGAACACACATCATCTCTCATCTTTAAAAGAAAGAAATCTGAAATTAAACTAATAATTATTGACTTTTTTAAATTCTTTTCTTCGGCGAACATCAACAAACAATTTTTTTTTTTGTTTATGTCAAACTTTATTTTCTTGCTTTCTTTTCTTTCTCGTCTGCGTTCAAAGCACTTTTCAATTTCTTTTTCCTCACCTTTAATCTCCATCGATGTTAACGTATTAAAAAAATTGTTTTAAATATTTGCTTTGATTAATCGAAAAAAAAAAAACTACTTCCAATGGGTTATGGATGCAGGTATGGAGTCTTGATAGAAGAATAGTGCTGTGTGCAAGTAGAATAAAATAGAATACGAATTGTGTGTGAAGTTAAGTTGTTTTGCAAAATAAAATAGTAAAAATGAAGGAAATATTTAACAATGAAATCTTCGATGAGAGAAATTACGATAAGCGCGTTGGTTGGTCGTTCACCAAGACTTATGGGAGATCGCATCGAATGAACTGACCCGAAGCTGAATTCAAAAAAAAAAAATATTGATGAAATGGAGATTTGGAGTACGGAAGACAATAAAGAAGACAATATGGCGACTATTGTCCTGAGTATTACCACAACACAACTAGCTGAACTAAAAAAATGTCTGTCGCGCCAAATGAGGCATGAATGAAACTCTAAGGGCGATTCATGGGCAAAAAGGAATATTCAGAAACGTGAGTTTATTTACACCAGTTCCTGAGTGTGAAAGTAGCAGAAGATGAAGACGACGATGGAGAATGCTGTAACGTATGCACATCCAGACGAAATGAAGTCAAGCACCAATGAACAAGCGTTCACGGTCCAAGATACATGCTACCAAAACAAATACAATGCCAGAGATAAAAGCAACGAACACCTATGTAGCACAAAAATAAGCACCGAAAACGGTAACCAGTGTTTGAATTTTGAAATGTAACGACTGTGGTGTCGGAAAGTATACGATATACCGCACTGTTGAGTGAAAGGATGGGAGCACAAGGCTGAACAGAACAGAATAACAATAAGCGTATAAAAGGATTATTTGTCGCAATAACTGAGATAGATGGTGGGTGTGTCAACTTCATCTAACACATTGCTAAGAAGATCGCAAATTCGATGATTTAAGTTGTCACGAAAACAAGACACTTTTCGAAGAAGCAAAATTTCAAAGAAACGGAAATCAACAACAAACAAACAATTAGCAGAAATTTGATGGATAAAGGGATTAAGACAGAAATGTCACGATGATTATATAGGTAACAGTAACTTGCTTGTAAAAGTGCATACATAAGCAGAACATTTGCGGCAGGCAAAGTTAGTCGAGTCAAAAGAGTTGAACTGCAATACGCGAACGGACAAGACCAGAAGAAGAAGAAGAAGAAGAAGATGAAGTATTAAGGCGTCGTAAATTATAAATATAACCCATGTTACCCTAAAAACCACAATTTGAGAAGTTCAGAAGGCATTTAAAATGATGGCTGAACGAAGACCAGAAAAAAATTGAAAATTTCCTTGAGAAGTGACACCCGTACGGAGTGAGTCAACAAAGCCTTTGGTTATCACTTGAAGCTAATTGAAATTTTACGGTCATTAACTGCGCCGTATACACCAGAGCAGAATGGCATCGCTGTTTGTTTCAATCATACACCAATTGGGACGGAAAACTGTACGCTGACTAGTCCAGGCATAAATGAATTATGCGCTGAAGCAGTCTACACAGCTGCATATCTACATAATGGAGCACCAACTAGAGCACTAGAAGAAATAACACCTTATCCAATATCGAATGGCAGGACGATTTAAAGACTTTCGGTTCTATAGGAGTTGCTTTAGATAAATGTAAGTGAAATGAATTTAAACCACGAGGTAAAGAATACATTACGGCCGGTTATTGTAACACAGCGAAAGCGTATCGATTGCTTGGAAAAGTTACTCAGCAACCAATAGTGGGTAGAGATGTGAGCTTGCAAAGTCAAAGAATATGTGATATGTTGACAAATCACTTGCACAAGAAGATGTTCAACGGTGTGAAAAAGCTGGTTCTGATGGTGAGTCTGAATCTGTTGATTCTGATGTAGAATTAGGACAGCCACTAACAAGAGGTCCAGGTAAATGATACATGGAAGTGCTTGGAACTTCTCCAAGGGAAAAGAGGCATTTCACAATTCGTTAGAAGCAATATGTCAAGAAGCTATTGCAGATTTGCAAAATGTAACATTTTGCTGACCACAAGCAATGCCAAGCAGTATGTAATGCGCATGCATAAGTGAAAATCGATGAGACGGAATGGAATCGGTTATGTAGTTAGCAGCGAGCATTCGTCTAGACATTTTCCACTCCATATGTGAATTAGTTCAGAAGAACAAGAAGGCACGTAGAGAACATATCTCAGCAGCGACACGCATTCTAGAAAAGCTGAGTACAACGCAAAATAAAATGTTGAAATAGAGCAACCGAGATATATAAGGTGCGAGGCTAAGGATCAAAAATGGTATATCGGATATGCATGTTTCTTAGCATGAAGAATATTTTCCTACGAATCGAAGAAACAAAATTCAGCAGCTGTAAGCAACATAGAGGCGGAATACATGGCACGCACATCTGCAACAAAGGAAAGCTTTGTATACAAAGGAGGTACTGAACGAGTCTCACTTGGAATTTCGTTAAAAACTCAAGCTGCCACGCGCCAAGCAAAGAATTAATGTACGGTAGCACTGGGAACGTGATTGCTGATGTCTTTACAAAAAATCTGCCAAAACAACCTAATGATAAATTTATGAATTTGCTAAATTTGTGTTAGGTTAATTGACGATGTCTATCTGTCTGTTCGTTGAGGTTGAGCGTTGCCTTGCATCTACAACATAGTCTTTTATGTGGCAAAGTATTTCTCTTTTTTTTGTTTTTCACCTTTAAAATACTCATCAATCCATCCATGTTGGGCTCTTAAAGTATACACTTTCTACTTATTATTGTGTTTTCACTTTCTGTGAAATATAAGCCAGAAAATGAAGCGAAGGCTTAAGGGGATAAAGGAGAAACCAAATAAATTTATTTAAAATATTTGCCCTCTTTTTAAACTGTACATGACTGATTGATATATTTGAGGTTATTGTTTTTCACATTCACATTCTCATTCTCAAGGACCATACTTTTTCAAGTAAATAAAATATTATTTCATATAAATGAAATTTGAAATGAATGGGAAAAAATTCTTTATTTATTATTTTTATTATTTGTATAGGGCATGAGTGTGTTATGTATTAAGTTTTTAATTTAAGATATCCTACCGTCTCATTTAATTCATCCACTCATTCTAGATTTTGCTTCTTTGTAATTAATTGCACTAGTGGGACACTAAGACTTGGTTCATAGCTGACCATAGTATGGTTGGCTGAATTATGCAGACCAAATTAGATTAGCACTTAGCTGGAATGATGGTCGGCATCACCTAAGACTGCAATAAGTCCTTGATGATATGAGGTAGGTAGGTGATCAGGTAGCCTTAGTCCAATTAGAGAGGTTGGCTCCAATGCATAAGGACGTAGGTATCATATTCCGATTCTTTTATGAAAGCCAAAGTACCTTGTGATTTTCCTGGCATTAGCTGAGTTGATTGATTGCAACTCGGTACTAAAAACGATTTGTACTTCGTAGCTTAAGCTAACGCACAATAATAAATTGATTCGGGATCATTTGGAGCGCTACGTATATCAATCCAACAACAATAAGCTTAATTTCATCAATTTGTATTTACGTACATACATATTAATATTGCATATATATTTACTCTTACAACGAAAAAATAATTAAGAGCACTTAGGTCAGGCAAGGCCGCCCAATGCATATCCCATGCCACTTCGTCTAATACAGATTCATTCATTCATTCATTCATTTTCGTGATAATACATTAAAGATTGTGCATTATTTTTACGTAAAAGCATGCTTTTCATGACAGCCCTTATATTGGAGGATGGCCGAACCATCAATTATTATTTGCCACTAGCTTCCGCCAAAGAAAACTACAAATGAGACTTTGTCGCCATAGAAAGGCTTGTTGACGAGAGCCCATATAAACAGCGGCTGTCTAAAAGATGCACCTGTTTGATCCACATTCCCGACTGTTAACTCTAATGCTACATTGCTATTGCGGACCAATTAAACCTTCTTAGCCTTTAAGGATTTAATGTTTCATTACAATTCTTGTGTTCCAAGTCGATAACAAAGGTCGCGAAATGGTTCACTCGACACCTTTATGCTACAATTGCTTGAGTACCAAGCACAGGGCTAAAGAGTGTTTCCCATAATCACCTTACAAGCAATGTGAAGGTAAACATAACACATTGTTGTACATATGGCGCCAGCCACCAACGAACAAAGGGAACCAATCACTACACGGATTACTTCACGTAATACAATTTGCGGTACACATAAACTCGGTGCAAGTTACTAACAGGTCGGGATTTGATCAATGTTGACTACGCGCGTATATCCCTGTAATCAATTTCTTCAATCCGATGTTAAGAAACGCCGCGAAGTAATTCCCACAAAATATTTATCAAAATTACCTTGCAAGGAATATGAAGGTAAACTTAACACATTGTTACATACGGCCCTAGTCGCAAAGGAACAAAAAGAAGCGACCACGACACACGTTACTTCACATAATGCTAAGTAACAGTCTTAATGCTAAAGCACAAATATTTCTCAAGATCGCAAAAATCATTCATAAACGGAAAGGCGACTCGATTACTAAAGATACCAAGGCACGGCATATATGGATCATCAGTTGAAGAGGACATAAATCGCATCGGATTAGTCGAAAACAAACATGGGGTAGATTTTGTCAGGCCCTACACGTAAGAGAGAAATGGCTTTAATCTCTATGGGTAAATGAGATAACTGTACAATAATCATTGAATTAACATACAAACAACCATTCCTGGCAGCCTCAAAATAGAAACATGCTGAACTCGTTCCCATTAAATTATCACACCGTTAAAAAACGTATGAGAGGATCTAAAAACTAACATTCAATCGCGTCATCATCAAAGCGGCGTCCTTTCGCGCCATTTATAGATGCCGAAGGGATCTCATAGTGGGCGGAGCGTTACAACACGCAGCATTATCCGACAGTTAAAAATAATCGTCCTCACACTTCTCAAAGCAGCCCTGAATAGCCAGCCGGCCGTTGACTCCTATAAGCGATGACAACAACGGCCAAAGTGGATGAAAGCTAAGCTTAATTTTGGAAATAGCGCAACTCGTTTTAGTGAAAATAGAGAACTATGCTCTTGCTAAATGGCCATGGACCAGAATTATAACGGTTCATCCCGGAAGCGAAGCAGGCTTTCGGACATCTGAAAATTTGTTTATTAGTGTTGGGGAGGGAGCTGGCTGCCCTAATGGAAAAGCTTAATCGGGATGATCAAGCCAACGTTTCATGATCTTGTGTGTGGATTCACCCTACCGACACTTTCTACTCTATTCTTCACTATTCAATCTATTCCATCTCTTTCTCAATTTTATGATTTGTTGTACCTAAGATCGCCTAATCGGGACCCAGAAAATGGTGCGGCTATAATGTTAGGTGCTAAAGAGCTATCATTGTTGCGAAGTCACCAATGCCTTGGGAGGGACCTTCACTACGGACTAGACTATACATGAACTGGCGGTTATACCCCCGTCTCGTAATTATGGGCCAATACTTTCAAGTAGGCTTTCCGAGTACTGACAAATCCAAATTCCTCAAGTCGATAAAAATTTTGTCCTTGTGGTTAGCCACCGCTCTATCTGCTAATAAGTTTAAAATTATCGAAGCATGAAACCTAGTCCAGGTGGCTGAAATTTTGATGCCCTTTAGTTGTAATGGCTGTCAGATTACTCGATATTCATCTTAGGCGGACGGAGTTACGAGTTGAATGTAAAGACATTTGAAATTACATTTTAATGTTGCTGCCGTTATCCCCTCCGATGGTTTCTCTTTTTGTTTCGTTAAGTAAATTTGCGTTGAAAGAAAAGATGTTGTTGTTGAAAGAAGAAATAAATTAAGTAAACAAAAAAAAACAAGAAGAAGAAGAAGAAGAAGAAGAAAGTTATTGTGGAATAACTTCAAAAACATCTTTTCTATGTTTTTTAATTAACGATGTAAAGATAATTTCTTAACAAATTTATTATTTACTTTTTATTTGAAAAAAAAAAGAAAAAAAAAAAACGTTAGCTATTGTTGAACAGAGAAACTTTACTTTCTTGTTCTTAATAATGCACGTAAATAATAACTTCCCTAAGGAATTTTAAACACGCAAAATAATGTAATATGTAGTGACAACGATTTCTTTTGAGCACTTTTGCAGAAGCAATTCCTTTAGAATTGTTTCCTTTTGTTTTTCTTTTCACTCTACTTTTCTGCGATAAAGTATGTTAAAGAGTTTTCCAAAAACAACTAGACTAAGATAGATAAGATTTTCTACCTACTTTTTATAAAAAAGAAAATAAACACAAATCTTGTATTATGTTAGTCCATGAGGAACACACCGCCAAAGCTTTTGCAGTACTAGAGGTTGTGTTGTAGGCATTTATTTGTTCTTTGCCAAGTAGAAATATCAGAAAAAAACAACAACAACAAAAAAAAAACAAAAAGAAAGAAGGACACTTCATGGATCATATATATATATATGTATGCACGTGTACTTGCCTTGTCATATGCGGGTGCACGAATACATCTACATATATACTATATTATTATTATATTATTATATTATTATATATTATATAT